>LR138281.1:8867-24556 GCA_900659605.1 Tisbe holothuriae | reverse complement strand
GGCCGCAAGGGGGAGCAGTCAATCGTGACCCACTCAGCACAGTAGTAAGCAAAACAAAGAATACTCAGCTGAGTTCCCTAACACTAGCTGTGCTGAGTGGGTCACGATTTCCTCCACCACCAAGTGGTCGGACTTAAAAGCAAAGCTGAGCCGTAGTGCAGAACAGATAATACAAGAACAAAGGGTAGGATGGGGTGAGTGGTTATAAAATTCACAATGTAAAAAGAAAGGGAACAAAACTGTTAATATATAATATACATTTCAGCATTCCCAGACTACATATAATTGATGGTATGCAACCTGAAAAAGTATGTATTTTATGGAGAATTACAGTGTTTTCAACATTCAGCTTGCTGTCTTGCAATAGATTATATTAAAGTTTTTGTTCCATATATTCTTTACATTATGATTTTTATAACCACTCACTCCCTCCATATTCATATGACAGTTACTTAATACACTCGAGCTTATTAAACAATTCGGCATGAGTGCCGTTCGTGGTCCGTAAAATGAAGATTTGGAATTTGCTCCAGCAGGGCTAGGAAACTCTTTATGAACTAATATTTTGGGACCCAATAGGGCTAGGGAATGCCCCAGGATTAGGCTAGGAGCCCTGCAGGGCTAGGGCATGGGGCCAAAATATTGCTTTAGTGACACTGCCAGTTTAGGTTGGGTCAGGCAAATTAGCACTAAATTGAGCCATTGTTGACAATTCCTTAGTGCATTTAAATTTAGGTAGAAAAGTCTAAATAGGCTTATTGATGAGGTAATAGCATGAACTATCTATAAAGACATTAAAATTATGAAAAAAACTTAAATCTCGGCCGATTTTGACTGTACGGACCACGAACGGCACTTGCCCCAACAATTCATGGGCTTGGTTGAATGCAGATTATTAGGGTGTACGAGTTTTAAATGCATTACACTTTCAGTATCTTCTACTAATACTGTATAAATTAATTTAAAAATGACATCGGAGATCCTAATGAAATTAATTATGTTCTCCTAGCCTAAAGCAAAAAAGAACATGTTTAAAAGTTTTATTAAAGTAGGAAGTCTTCTTGCTGGTAAAATGCATCAGGGCTATTTGCCTTTAAATGCAGGGCTATTTGCTTTATGAAATACACATCAGACAATCCTGAGCAGGCCTAATTTACACATCAGCCACTTCTGAAAAAAGTATGTATTTTATGGAGATTTACAGAAATTTCCACATTCCCAGAGTACATATAATTGAAGGCAAGCCAGCTGAAAAAGTCCAGTCCTGCACACGAGCAAGCACACTTGCCTACTTAAACCGGTTGGGTGCCACAGGGGCCAGGCCAGTACACACCAGGGCGAATAATATTATCAGAGTTTGGAACAGTTGTGCTGAACTCGGGGAAGCCTCGTTTGCGGCAAGATCCGTTGCAAAGAGAAAAATTATCTTCAGCCCTCCTGCGCGATGTTTAGAAAAATAAAGGAATGGAATAATAGTAAAATAAAGGAATTTTTAAGGCAAAATAAAGGAGTTTTAGCCGCTCTTAGAGGATATACACATCCTATATTTTGAACAGATTTCCACAGTTCCATAACTTTACATCACTTTCTTAATATACCCCTCCATCAACTTCATTTTCTTCCTGCCAGTCTCGTCCAACTCGGCCCTCTTGTCCTCCAGATACTGTCGGACTTTGAGCCCGGCCTGAAAGGCCGACATACGCTCACTGGAGCTCCTGCTATTCTTGGCAATGTTGTCGTGCTGCTTCAGGATGGTCTGGTTGTACTCGATATCCCTTCTCAAAGTTGAATCCTCATCCTCAAGCTTCCGCTTCTTGCCCTCAAATGTGTCCTTCTCCTTCTTCCTGGCTAGATCGGCAGCTGCCCTCTGTTCCTGCTCTTCCTTATCCCTCTTCTCCTTCTCCTGTCTCCTCCGCTCGGCTGCCTTCCGTTCCCGGTATCTGCTTCTGCAGCAGTCGTGAGCCGCCACCAGATTTGAGGTCAATGGTACCTTGTCTGCTCCCCCATAGAACTGGATCATTTCCATGGAGATTCTCTGGGCTGTCACATACTCCAAAGAGAGAGACTCACGGTTGTGGAGCAGCAGCTTACTCTCATTGAATCCTCTCTCAACAGATGCTTGTGATGAGTACAGGGAGAGGGCAGTCTTAATGAAACGTTTCAGGATGTCAAAAGACCTGGTAGGGTTCTCGTCCTCCAGCTTCTTAAAAGCAGCAGCGTAGTGGTGGTCAATCCGACAGCCCTTCTCCAGCGGTAGCTTCAGGGCCGCATAAATGCCAAACTGGACGCTGAGAGAGTCAATATCTTGGTCGGTGAACCGTTTGAGCTCTTTGGCTGCTTGTGTGACTGCTGACGCACCATGGTCAGAAGTTTTCTCTCGGAGTACAGGATCAAGAACACGGAGGTGCTTTGGCAAGGGTTTGTTCAGTGGGGCAAGGTTCTTCCTCAGATGACTGGCCATTTTTATGTAGCACAGCCTAAACTCCTTCTCAACCTTCTTCTTGTGAGCTCCTCCCAGCTTTTCCAGCTCTGCCACAGTTGAAGGGCTCACGTCCACTGGATCTTTATACTTATGCTCCAAGTCAACCTGGATCATCTTTGTAGACTCATGCTCGTGTGGCAGGTGCTGTGGCTTGAGCAGGGAAGAGAGGACAGTGTGCAGCAGATGGCAGCAATGGGCATAGAGGAGGTGTATCTGGGGGCTGTCACTTTGCAGGGAAAGAAGAAAGGGACGGAACTTTTCTGCCATCATGACGGTGAACTTGATGTAAGCCCGAATCCCTGGCTTATTGAGCTCCTTGATGATGAGGTCGTAGTACTTAGTTTTCATTGCCTCTTTTGCGTTCTTGTCCCCACCATTGGACTCCGCAGGAAGCCTCCTTAGGAAGTACTGTACGATTGCCTCAAAGTTCACATCCACCCTTCTAGCTGCCTTCTCGAGTGAGAGCCATCTGGAGGAGACATGTCGGAGGAAAGTGTGCTTCTCTAAGTCATACTCTTCCAGATCAAGAGCAAACTCTTCCCGGCGGATGGTTGAATGCTGGAAGAATCCATGGAGGTAGATGCACAGCTTTCCTACATCTGCACTGAGCTCATCAAGTGACTTCTCAAAGGCTGTGTGAGCCGGGTGCAGTGGGCAAGCTCCAATATCCACTATACCCTTGGTAGCCTTGTTGCCGGGCAGTTGATCAGCCTCATCCATGAGGAGGCGCAGCAGCTTCTGGTTGACATGAGGGTTATCCCTCGACAGTGCTAGGATATCTTTGAGCCCAAATCCGTGCGCATTCAGAGCTTTGAGAACTTTTTCTTTGAGTACCTCAGCAGTCTCTTTTGTCATCTCAAGTATTGTGAACAGACGGTCGCACACCTCCCCTGCCTCCTCATTCCAGAACCGATATCTTAGGTCAAACTCCTTGGTGAGCCCGTGATGCTTGGTGGTGGCCGTGTCGAAACTCCCGCTGATAGCAGCTGCTCTCTTTGCCTGACTGATGGAACAGTTAAGGAAATGAGGACCAATTCCATCTGAGATTGAGTACGAGATCTTGTCCGCTCCAGCCGACACTTTTCGCCATACAGGGGACGAGGGGTCCACCTTCCGAAGAACAGGCAGCAAGCGATCAAATGAAGCATAAGAAATGTGATTCTCAATGCCAGACAAAGCTAGCAGCAGCTCTCTCTTGGATATAAGAGTGTTGAGGCCTTCCTTAGTGAGAGAAGTCATGCTTGATGTGCTCTGGGGTGTGGTGCTGTTGGCCGTGGCATTGCTAGGCTCTGGAGTGGATACCGTTGGTTGGCTGGTTACAGTGGAGGCCAGGGAGGAGGATGGAGAACTGCTTGTAGCCGGGGCAAGAAAGGCTGCCAGAGTGGCCTGCTGCTTGGAGCCGAATCTTGCTCTGAAGGTTTTCTGGTGGCCGAGGGTCTTGGTGTGCTGTATGATGGACTTCCTCCCCGAATTGCCAACAAACACACTCTTCTTGCAAATCGTGCACTCAGCATGGAACTCGCTGTTCTTATCCACCTGGATGTAGTCCTGAAGTAGATGATCACTCTCGTCCTTGGTGGTGAGCCATGCCAACTGGAACTTGGTCCGACCCCCGGGCATGGTGACAATGGGCAAGGCTGCAGCACTTGGCTGCTGGACCACGTTGTCAAAAAGAGCACTCACAAGCAGAAAGTAAGTCTGACACTGCTAAGCCACGGTGCAGTGGGTGCACGGTAAATTCGAGAACTGAGTAAATGAGAAAAAGAAACGGGCGAGCGCTAGCGAGGAGCCAGAGAAAAGTAAACAAACTTGTTTACGTTCTCTCTGGAGGAGCTCAAGCAAAGATGAGTTAGGGACAAGGGAAGCCAGATATTTTAAAGGGATGATTTTTTTGGAATATAGTAGAAATATCTTAAATAAAGGAATATAAAGGAATATAAAGGAAGGTACCCTCCTTTTAAAGGAAATAAAGGAATTTTTTCAAACTCAAATCAAAATAAAGGAAAATAAAGGAAATAAAGGAAGCGCAGGAGGGCTGTATCTTCAATATTCCTACATAATCCTAATTACATTGTCAGAAAATGAAACCCTTGTTTTAGTCCTGTGATATTATATTAGATGTGTACATAATTGTCCGGACCACGTGTTTGCTGGTTAGAGGATATACAGTAAACTTGCCTAAAATCGTGTATTTGTATACTTGTGAAATTGGCATAACCAAATCGTCCTAGCCATCGATATTTTTATAGGCATGATTATTGAGAAAATCTGGTTTAAATTTCTGCTTCTAACATATTAACTGTACATTGTAACTTTTATTTTGCATTAATGAGAGGTATTCATTTTATTGGTCTAAAATTCATATAAATAACATTTGCGCATGTTCTATTATTACTCTCGTCACTATCAGTTAATTTTAATATATAAAAGGGCTAACAACTATGTAATAGTACAAGGGCCTCTATATTTATATCAAACTCAGCGTATTAAACTTATGCAGATAAAAAACAAGCAAATATATATCCTAAATTTTAATATTAAAAACAAAAATATGATTTTATGCGTTCTTAAGGCACAGTTGGCTTAAAAAACGTAGAAACCAAGGAGCAATTTTAATAACACATTTATAGGCTCATTAAAACAGAGCCCAATTTTGAAGATTGGAACACATTTTCCTCCTGTCGTGCAACCAATCACCGGCCACCATTCCACCACGTGACCAATCACATGATGATCTGCGGCTCCGGCACCGAGTTCGAGATGCTCTTGTGCGGCAGGATCTTGCCCCCGTTGACGTACAACTCGTCCTTGACGATCACGTCCTCGCCCAACACGCTCACGTTCTCCATGCGAACCTGAAGAAGAAAGAGGTTAGCTTTAGCTAAATTAATCTTCTGATACTAAGGTCAAAAAAGCACATAATGATATAGTCTAGTCGCAATGTGCTCTCTAACTAAACTCCCATAAGTTAGTCAAAATGCTTAATTTGTAACTTTTTAGTCCTTACCCATTTTCCGACGTGACAGTTCCATCCAATGATGCAGCTCTCGAGCCACGTGTGCGAGCTGATCCTCGCTCCCTTGAGCACCGTGCACCGCTTGATGCACACGCCGTCCTCGATCACGACGGTGGGGCCGAGCGTCACGTTGGGACCGATGCGGCAGTTGGAGCCGATCTTGGCAGAGGGGTCCTAGGAAAAATATGAAACTATAGTACACAAAGGACTTTCAAGGCTTTAACACAACTGTAGTCGGGGATTCCGACAGAGAAGGATGTCCAACTTCAATTTTTTCAACTGCTGGGTGTGCATGTCCGGTCCTACTTTTCCCAAATTTACTTCTATCTAAGTACTAGTACAAAACCTATTATGGTTACAAAGTGATGCATTAAAAGCAAAATTGACAGTAATAAAAATGTTTCCTATTGTTCATTTGCAATTTTTTTATTACTGAGGTTTTGCAATAAATTGCAATTTGTAATTTTTACCTCTGGGTGTGCATGTCCGGTCCTACTTTTCCTGAATTTACTTCTATCTTAGTAGTGGTACAAGAACGAGTATAATTACAAAACAATACATTACCAACAAAAATGACATTAATAAAAGTGTTTTGTTTTGCTCATTTACAAATATTCTATTACTGACGTTTTGTCATATTTTGACATTGATAATTGACCAAATGAAGTTGGACATCCTTCTCTGTCGGAATCCCCGGATTATTAAACAGGAATTTACCATTGAGATACAATAATACAGTATTATAGTATCTCAATGGAATTTACGTTTTGTAGGACTCAGCCGTGACTCTTCTTTCTACGTTTCTACGACTCAGCCAACTCAGCTTTCAAGTTTCAAATCAGAACAGTTGCACCAAAACAATCTTCCCTGTGAATCCAAAGCAACAGACTTTCTCTCACCCCGCCCACTCTTTGCGCCCTCCCACCAGCTGTTAAAGTCCCGTAATGGCGTTCAACCTCGGCCAGTTTCTTGCCGCGTTCTGTGGCCTCGGACGCTTCAAGCTGTTCAGAGACATCAAGCGCGCCTACGGGCCCGCCGTGGCGGACAACGTCGCCGCGCTCGCCAGGCAGAGAAAGTAAGAATGGCAGACCTGCTGAGGACACATTGAAAAGCATAGCGCGACTGTCCGAACAATAAGAGTTATCTTGGCTGTCCAAATGATAAGAAGCAAAAGGTGCCAAATATGCTTTGTTCTAATTCTACAGAGCATAAAGTGAGCATTCAAAAGTGTCCTTAACCTCTTATGTACAATTATAGTATCAGGACATACTACATAGCATAAAACATCCGTAAAACGTTTATGTTTCCTCTTCTGAAGACCTTTAATTTTGGCTAGAGAACTCTTATCATTTGGACAGCTGATCTAGCCTAAATTGTAACTGTTCAGAAGAGCCAACGAAAACTTTTAACACGTGGTTTATGCTCTCTGCTAATACTATAAACATAAAAGAGGGTAAAAGACTCTTTCAAATACTTATTTCAAGCTCTTTGTTGAGTGAAAACAAACAGATTTTTGCTTCTTATCATTTGGACAGCTGAGCGATAATAAAGGGAAGTCTCTATGAATGGAAGATTAAACCTAAGACTTATTGTAACCCATTCGAAACTATGACGTCTTACTTTCAGAGCTTGGAACAGTATGGAAGATTAAACGTATTTATAGAAATATCTGAGTCTCGTTATCAAAATTAATGGCTAAGCGTAACTGTATACAAGTGTATACTAGAATCACAGTAGCCGCATATATAGTAAATTCTAAAAACAATCATCAAAACGGTACTCAATTTTCAATTTCTTCATTCCAGCGTCCCGCTCGCCCACCTCTCCAACTTTGTCGTCGACCAGTTCGTGCCGGCGCAGCAGGGACTCAGCAAGCGTGGCCTCAAGAGGATGCTGAGGCGAGCCGAGTGGGAGCACAACCTGGGAGGTATGAAAAAAACCGATTAACCTACTACAGTAGTTTTAAATTCTTACTATACACCGGTCCCTACCCTTAAGTAAGGGAAGCCGGAAAGAATCTTCACGTAATATAAATTGGAAATGTGATACTGGCGCTTGATTCAACTCGACTCGCCTTGTGCCCTCGCCTTGTCTCGTTAGCGGACGAGACGAGTTGAATCCAGTGACAATATCACTCTCCTATTAATTAATTATATTTTTAATTGATTATCAACATTGTGGACGGTATTTCGGCTGTCCAAATGATGCCAAAATTGTAACTTTACTGAAGAGCTATCGGAGACTTTTAACATGGGTTTTATATTCTGTACTGTGACTATCAACGTACATAAGGGGTTACACACAATTAAAAATGCACATTTCATAACAAACACATTTGGCACCTATTGCTTCTCATCATTTGGAGAGCCGTTTTACTAACGTTGTTCCGGTTTCCGAAAATCCTCGACTCCGGACTCCCAGATAACTGGATTCGAGAGTCTTCCCGGACTGGGTAGAGTCTTGTGTTTGAACATCGCGTTATGTTAAGAATTCTTCCTAACTCCAACTCAATCTGGCCCAAATAATTGAGTAGACAATGCCAACGGTCGCCTTTGAATTACGCGCTCTTTTAGGAAATTATAATTTAATTATAATTTAATCAAGGGGTGGAAGGGAGATTTGATTGCAGGGAATTTTCCTCTTTTTCTCGGGCTCACTTCAAAGAGTAAAATGTCTCATAAGTGTCTCATAAGTCCTTATAGACTCAGCGTTCAGGCAGCTTAGGCTGATGCCATCAGTATGCAAACCTTTTGTCTCTTATATTAACCTTGAATTTAATCAATGTTTTATACATATTTCAGTCGATGTCGCCTGCTCCGTGGCCGTCTCCGGCGTCATCGTGGCGAGCTTCATGGGCAGCGAGTTCGGCGCCCAGCTGGCAAACCACCGCCGCCCGGAGCAGCCGCCGATCTCCGATCTGGGCCACGACTACCTCCCCTTCGTGCCGGAAGCCGGCAAGGTCACGTCTGGTGCAAGTAAGAAGACAAATTCATTTACGTAATTAAGGTTTTGGCCAAGGATGTTTAAGTTATAAGGATTGGAGTTACGACAGGTGACGAAATTTCACCGTATGTTTTACTCATCTCCTCCCCTTTCATTTTCATTTTACTAAGGAGGGGGATTTTATTACTTTCTTTGATGTTGCCTAGGCATAGAAGTACAAATACAAATGCATATATGAAAGAATCCGTGGAAAGAAGCTTTCTCTTCTCACGAAACCTGACCAGATATATGCAGCAATCAAAATTAATACAGTACTGAGGAGCATCTTCTCCATTCCTTAGTACTTTAACATCCTTGGGTTTGGCAGTATCATAGCTAAAGTTCGTCTTGTTATTGGGTCCCAAGTTCAGCTCGGTTGGCTAAATGATATCGATAAGAAGCAATGGGTGCCAAATTAGTTTGTTCTAAGAGCTTGAAATAAGCATTTGAAAGAGTTTTAACCTCTTACGCACCTTTACAGTATCAGTATAGACAATAAAACATACTTAAAAGTCTTTTCATTTATGTTTATGCTCCGTATCTGGTACTATAATTACTCTTTCAAATGCTTATTTCTAGAGTCTGCTCCATATATTCCTCTGAGCTTACTCTACTAGAGTCTGCTCCATATATTCCGAAGGAATAGAGTACTGCCAATGGTCCGCTATGCAGCTGTTGGTTAAAATAACAATATATTAAAATTGCCAATTAAAGGCAAATTACTGACTCTTTTTAGATGTTTTATAGAGAAGAACGTATATTTTAACCATTGGTTGTAATATATGAGCCGACAGTGCCCTTATAAATAATGTATACTACATTTAAAATATAATTGTTTCGTCATAAATTCTTTCTCCATTCTTCCTTCTTTCTACTCGTCCGCCACTGATTCAGTGAAGGCAGCTGAATTAAAGTGTCCTCTTTCTCTCAGCTTTAGAAGTAAAAAGGAAGGAGAATCGCTCAGCGGCCTACTCTGCCTGCAGGCACTACTCTCTGAGCTTACTCTACTTATTTCAACTTCTTTGTAGAATTAGAACAACAATATTTTGGCACTTCTTGTTTCTTATCATTTGGACAGCCGCTCTGTCCAACGTCAGCTGTCCAAATGATAAGAGTTCTCTAGCCAACATGATACTCTTCAGAAGAGCATACAAATATTTTTTAAGTATGTGTTATACTCTGTACTGATACTACACAACGTGCAAAAGAGGTTAAACCCCTTTCTAATGCTTATTTCAAGCTCTTTATAGAATTAAAACAAATTAATTTGACACCTTTTGCTTCTTATCATTTGGACTGCGTGTAGTTAACAAACTTCTTCTTTCCAGTCCTTGCCATCTTCGTCAGCGCTCTGCTCGCCATCAGGCTCACCATGAGGACCGGCCGCATGCGCCTGATCCGTGCGACCGCGGTCGGCTACGCGATCCTCACCACGCTCAAGACGGTCGCCAACGTGCTGGGCACCATGCCGGCCCAGCACTGGAGCATCGAGTGCCCGCCGCGCCCAGCCACCTCCTCGGAGATGTGGGACCGCACTCTGGACAACTGGTACAAGTTTGGCGATCCCGAGCAGGTAGGAAGAACATACATATTGTTGCACATTTCTCTTTAACCCTGCCATACAAATGTCAATACATGACAATATACAATGTGTATTCATCTATTGACATTTGGTGCCTGTTCCAAGCCAGAAGTTCACTAGAAATGCTTCATTTCATGTATTGCTAGTGAACTATAAAAGGGGAGGAAAGAGATTGAAAGTGAGTGTAATCAACAGACTTATTAAGTGCTAAATTGAACGATTTTTACCGTTTATTTTAAACTAAAATTTACTACTTTTATAAAGCACACTATACTCTTATATAGCCGTAGAATGGTGAACAATAGTTGTATATCTAATTCCATTTTAATCACTTCTTCCTGTTTCCTTAGAGCCTCATTTAGCAGTCTGCTGTGGGTACGTTTTTTCATGTTCTATTTTCCCATTATAATGTCATTTGATGTTCTCAATACAATAGCCATGTTTAAACACTGACTTACTTGCCTTGTTATTTGTTTTATCTTAACGTGGAATGATCCAAGCAATATTGATGTTAAATGTTATATATTATAATATTAACCTTATACCTTAAAGTATGTAAATATAATGAAAAAGATGATAAAACTCTACTTTCGATGCCTTTCTTCCTACATTGGTTTATTGATTTTTTGCATAATTGAAAGATTATCTTGTGGGATAGTTGTATAAAACTGACATTGGTATTCTATTTAACAGGGCGCCCAGAGGTGTGGAGACTTGTTCCCCTCTGGGCACACGATGTTGATCGTGGCCCTGCTGTACGCGCTGCTCAAATCGAAGGCTCCCTACTTCATCAAGATGGGCGCGGTGGTGGTGGGCGCCGTTGGAGCGCTCTGCATCATCCTCAGCCGTTCGCACTACACCAACGATGTCGTGTTCGGCGTGATTGTGGGCGGAGGGTATGTATAATATAATCCAATCATGCTGACCCGCCGAGATTCGTTTCAGATAGACGGTGACTTCAGCGTCACATAACAGTTGCATTTCTCGTCCCGCACTAAACTAAAACTCCTTAACACCGCACTTTCATTAATTTGAGAAATGCATGCATACATCAATGGCTGGTATGCGATGCATACTGTCAGAGAAACGAATCTCGGCGGGAAGACTAAACCAAACATTGGGAAATTAGTAATTTCCCAATGTTTGGTTAAAATTACATTTATTTTACAAAAAATTCAATTACATTTGTTTGGAAAAGTCAAGAATTGCGTAACTCTAGGAATGACAATAACCGTATTACACCTAAATTACCTCTAGAATTACATTTTCCCTGAAAATGTCAAGAATTACTTTTTTAAATATAATTCTTCACAATGCTTGACTTAACTTTGTGCAACGTTCCAGCTTCTTCCTCATCGAGCACCTGCTGAACATCATGCACAACTGGACGATTGTCCGCGGCGGCGTCGGTCGCCAGGTTTAGGTGGTCGGAGGTCGGGGCGAGGGGAAGCGGACCGGGGGGCTGCGGCAGCAGCGGGTCAAAGGAGGGGAGGTGTGGCCGGGGTCTCAGTAGCATGATAGTTTGAAGGTAGGACTCAAAAGAATAAACATATCGGCTGTACAAATGATATAAGCTATATATCTAGCCAAAATTGAATATTTTTAGATGAGCCAATAAAGGCTTTTAGGAAGGACACTTTTGAATGTTTCTTTCAAGCTCTAGGACAAACAGATATGAGGCCGAGGCGTTATGTTTATTTTCATTTGGACAGCCGATATGTAGTTTTTGTATACTGTAAATTAGTCGACATATTTCCCAACATGTTTGAGCTCGCTTTTTAGAACAATTTAAAAGATTCGACAGCTAATGCAGTATCAGTTATTTCATCTTCAACTGAACTAAGTACAACATTTCTTAGAACATATCTTAAAAAGGGAAAAGAAATAGAAATTGAAGTAGATCTTGGAACCGATTAAACATTCATTTTTATACAAGATCCTGGCTTTGCAAAAATTAATACAGAACGGAGAAACCGTAACATTTATTTCATTTTCAAATCAATATAATTTCGTTGAATTGATTACTTTAACAGAGCTTAAAATGACATACATATATTTCATTTCAGGTGTGGTGATTACACTCTCGTTATCTATGATTTTTTTTTTCAAAATTATTAATCCTAAAACTGGCAAAAAGTAGAAAAAAGCATTAACTTCCAACATAATCTTATACAATGTATAATTTGAGAACACATTTACAATATTAAAATGCATTATTCTAACAAAGTTTTCACTTCTCAACCAAGGTAAATGTTACATTCATTCCGCAAAAGGATTTTTACAGGTGATTTTTACGGAATGAATGTATATTTACCCTTGGTTGAGAAGTGAATGACTTTGTTAGAATAATGTGTTTTAGTATTGTAAATGTGTTCTCAAATTGTACATTGCATTAGATTTTGTTTGAAGTTAACACTTTTTCTACTTTTTTGCCAGTATTAGGATTAACTATTTAAGAATAACTTTATGATACTTTGACATTATTTACTCGAATATGCAAATATTCCAAAAAATATTAAACTTTGCAAGAAGAGGATTATGGATGCAAATATTCCCAAAAAAAATATTAAACTTTGTAAGTAGAGGAGGATGGACTTATGTACAATTTGAAGAAAAAAACATTGCCAAGCTGAACTCTGCCAGGAAAATCTTCCCCAAAATATATAAAATGGGATGCACTAATTGTCTTATCGAGATACATATTAAAAGGTTGTGAAATTGTTAATGTGTTACAAAGCTACTTGACAAAATTTATAATACAGACTGTTACGAGCAAATTTTCTACCTATTTTTAAATGTTGATAATAATGCTCGATGCACTGTGACATATGCAAACATACAAAACTTATTATTTATTATATATTTCTTTTAGAAACACATAGAAATATAAGAAACCAACACTGCGCACTGATACAATCATCATGTATAATACTCAAATAGGCGTGAAACACGGCTAAAATTATTTAAACTTGGTGTTTAATACTCTTCATAATCTGTTAACTTGCTCTTTCGTAGTCTTTCCCTTGAGCAACTGTCTGGTCAGGTATGGCATCTAATACCACTCACTGCATTGATCCAGGCTAGAGCAATCTTTACTCCAGGCTATTTTGAAGTATTTTCTGTAACAATATTTGAAAGTGACACTGATACCTTCTTATCATACCTACCCATCTTATTCAGCTTTCCTACGAAGGCAAGATGGCCCTTGATATCTCCATGGCCCTTGACGCCTCCAACGTGAGCATGGAGAGCACGGCCGAGGACGCCGAAGATGAGAACACCCAGATTGAAGACAGCCTCTGAGAAGCTCCGGTCGGAAGACGAGGCCACGAGGACTCGAGGAGGATGAATTGTCTGCATAGCTTCGATCTCAAGTTTGAACTCGCCTCTCCCACCTCCCTGCTCTTCTCCAACATGTACTGCAGGGCAGAGGATGACAGAACCACGACGCTGGCCCGGTATCTGATCGATCTCACCCGAGGCGTTCAAGTACTGCCCGTCCGAGGTGGCGGTGGCAGTGACGGTGGCTCTCTCAACCGATATCCCGTCCTAGCATCTCCCCTGCAACAGCAGCAGAATCAGATCCAAGCAGATGCTACAACAGAGCTTCACCGTGCACGGCATTTGGGAATATGGTATAAACGCCTGTCCGCGGCACAACGTGCACCCACTCGAGGCCGTCGGATGTGAAGGCATCATGGGATTCCTCACCCTCTCCGTGCCATTATTCATCTTTATCTGGGTCGGGCTAGAGTTTGGACAGAACCTTCTGAAGAAATAGTTAATTAAGACACGCATCTTTTTAAAAATAAATTAATGGTCACGCTCCTATTTTGCATTTCTCACGTCACATAAATATGTTAAAATTTCTACACGTACTGTTAAACATTATTATGTAGCATTTCAGTTGAAGTGAAATATGAAGCTACAATTATACTTGTTTCAAAGTAAAAATGTCGCAATTTTAATTGATTTATGCTCCTGGCGCCCAAAATACCGAAAACGGGATACCGACTAGTTTAAAAATACCGAGGTCGGTAACTCGGTATTGGTATTGGAAAAATACCGACTATTACCGCGGTATCGGTATATCGCACATGCCTAATGCATTAAAGGTTGATTAATTAAATTATCAATTTTAGCGACAACAACTAACTACTCGGCAATTTGACAATGATGAGTCCCTCTCACCCAGAGAATAATGCAATCTTTAACGCATACGCATACGGATGCCGGAATAACATTGAGAAGTACCTCGCCGTCCTATTTTCTACATTGGAGGTCGGTTAAGCAATATCTATTTTAAGATATATAGCAGTGATGTGCATTTCTTGTATATCAATCCGTTCATAAAGTTCTTTGACTTGCTTATGCGGGACTTTTTGCGGAAAAACATGGGAAAGTGTTTCCAAATTTGGAAGAGAAATGGAGCAAACTTTGCTGGGATTGCCATACAGCCGGTGTTGAGCTAAAATCTTGCAAGGTTTGTAAGATTGCAAAGTATTGCAATGCTGAATGCCAGGTAAAGTGTATTCCCGCCGAGATTGGTTGCAAAAAGTTGTGACAATCCCACTATTTGCTGCATTACGACTTTAATTGTCGCAATGTGGACAATAGCGCGACTTTAAGGTAATGAGCGTGCGACAATAAGGACAGGAAAATCCCAAGGCGGTCAAAATAAAGGTGATGGCTAACGGAGTCAAAATCATCTACACGTTTTGATAAGGGGAGGAATTTGGATCCAGCCCATGAAGCTACTATATAACATGATCCAGCCTCATTCGCGATTTTGGTGGAAAGGGAAAGCGCAGGGGCCCTACTGTAGTAGAAACATGGATATGTTTTTCAGTAGTGGAGGAAAGCCCATCAAACTGCCGTATGTTTCCTAAAACAAATTTTAGTCCATGCAAATTACTGAACGGGGTAGTTATGCATTGCAAAAATATATTGTAGCAATGCCAATAAAATTGATATTTATGGCTTATTTGTCCAAAAGCTATCTCCCCTGAAATATCTTCTTTTTTAGCGGCAAATAGCTCGCAAGTTTCCGCCATTTGATGATAGATTGGCCGTTCGACATGGGGTTGAAGGAAAATCCTTATTGTCTCAATTTTGCCTTTAATGTTGCGCTATTGTTGCATTGCGACAGTCGCTCTATTGTCGCAATTCGACAATAGCTGCAACCAATTTCGGCGGGTTATTATTAGTAACTAATAAGATTATAATAAACTATGATCTTATTCAGAGAAGGGATTGGAGGCTGCACAAGTTGCTACACAAGGAGTTCGAGTATGGAGCAAGAAGAGTTGCCATGGAGTTGTTGATATAATTATTCGTATTTTGCATTGCGTTGGTATTGAATGAAGATCAGTGTAAACTCTCCATTAATGTTAATAAACGGAATGCAACTTAAATAATAACTTCAATAAATATAATGTATTTCTTTAATAAATAGTTGCATTTGTGTACAATTAAGCTAAAGTATTGAGTATATAATAAATAAGCATTTTATGTCATGGTAGCAATAGTTTTACATAATATGCATGACAGCTTTATGCTGCCTTCAAGAATTGAAAATTTCACGTCGAAGCTTGATATAATTATATGATATTTTATACTGTTTTGTC
>LR138279.1:36228-66759 GCA_900659605.1 Tisbe holothuriae | reverse complement strand
ACAAGTCGGCCACTGCCATCGTGCACCTCATTTTGATCACCACTCCGAGGGCTTCAAGGCCGTGTGCGCCAACAAGCGGTCGGCCGTGTCCATCACCTTCAAGACGGTCTGTCCTAAGACGGAGGGGTCAGTCTTAACGATCAAGCCAGGTCATCTGTACTACACCGCACTCATCTCTGAGCACATCTCTGAGGAGTGCAAGGCGGAGCCGACTACAGGGGGCCAAGGGCACGGAGCAAGAGATCGTGGACAACTGCACCGGGGGCGGCGAGTAAGACGAGATGCCTGTGTTCGTGGTTGGGAGTCTGGGGAGCAACGATGGCGACGGAGTAGCGGAGCCAGCCACGGCTGAGTTCCACGTTGACGAGTACGACGAGGATTTTCCACCCTGGGTGGTTGATCATGGTGGGGAAGGCAGCGAGGACAAGCACACGGCCCCCCTCCTAGTTGGGGACGTGACGGCAAAATCTACTGGAGGTTCCAACCTCGTTAACGTCCCGGGACTCAACGCCAGGATGGCCCTGCCTTGGCAGCTGGACGGCGCCGTGGACGGCGACATGACGGACGAGGAGAGTGACAAGGAGGAATTGCATGGTGGCGAACCGTCCAAGAATGATCCAGGGAGAACTTCTGCCTCCAATGCTCTTAACTCCACGATGGACGCACCTCCCAAGGACGTGGACATGTCCAAAAGCTCCACCAAATCCAAGGACTCGAACAGCTCCAAGTGGAGCATCAGCGATCACCTGGGCGGACTTGTGGTCGATTCCCCCAAGAGGGCGAGGAACTGGAGCGACATTAAGACTCAGGGCGGACTAGATTCGACAGCGAGCTCTGAAGTGGATGATGGCATGATGGAGCGTCTGACCAAGATGGAGAGGGACATCGAGATCTGCAAGAAGGGCGTCGAGGCGAAGAAGAAGGAGATGCAAGCGAAAACCAAATCCCCGGAAAGGATTATTCCGGAAGACTGGGAAGACATGAGCATCAATCATCACAACTCGACAATCGGCCGTTATGACGAGGACGACGACGAGAACCCGAGGGGCGTCACCACGCCACCAGAGCTGGACATCTCGGAGATCCCTCCGCCAAGTGGTGGATCCTTCAGGACAAGGAGCGACTCGGTGGAATCATCCAAGCGCAGGCGCGAGTCTGGAGGCGACGTCATTGTCAACAAGAAGCCCAAGCAGACCAGCATCACCAACTTCACGCACCCCAACCCAGGCAGCAAATCGCCCGCCAACAGAGCGACCGGCACTCCGAAGAGCACGGCGGGGAAAGACACCAAAGGCGGTGCCAATGTCTCCCTTCAACAGGTGTCACTCATCCGGGAGAATGCGAGAAGGACTGCTCTCTCAGCAGGGACTCGGGGTGGCGGAGCCAATGGAGCGGGACCTGGACCCAAGGTTCGGATCGACCGGTCGCGCATGGTATCAAACGATGGGGAAACCGAGAAGCAAACTAGCACAAGTACCCTCGTTCCCAACGATAAGAAATTCTATTACTACATAAGACGTGTGGATCGTGAACCCTGCGAGCAGATCGATGTCGATAATCTCTGCCTGTTCTTTGTGGACATCAGCACTCGGCTGAAGTTCGGCCTCCATGGCAGCTGGCTGCAAAGCGACGGTTCGATCAAGATCGCGGCCTTCCGCGAGGACCACGCTACGGTGATCGGCGAGGCCCTAGAGAAGGAGTCCGTTGGCGAGATCAAGTACGAACTGACCAGGTTTGGAAACCGGGGTGCTCGAGTCCACCTGGCGGTGGGCCGGACAGGTGTGCCTCAGAACAGGACGGCGGCCGAGCTGCTGGGCATGATAATCCGTCAGAATAACCTACCAGGGAGCGCAAAGAATGCGACCTACTACGAGCACACCTTCGGGGGCGAGAAGAAGCGGAGGCTTCGCTTTGATCCTGACGAGGACATGGCGGATCTACTCAGGCGGTACAACAAAAACGGGAGGAACCTCAGTGTCGGAATGACACAACTGATGATCCGCATCGGCGGAGTGGACGAAGAAAATGATGGGAATGGAAAGGACGCGATGAACTGAATGATTATTTGTAAATTGTCATATGTATGTAAAGATGAGAAGGTGTAGTTTGTTTACAACGAGCGAGGAAGTCAGAGCAGGGACTGATACAAAAATATATACATACATTTTTAAAGCTAACACAACTACTAACACCTCAGGGACGAAACGATTTATCTCAATACTCATTTCCGGCGCTACGATCGTATTTATGCCTTACAGACTAGCATGGACCACTTTTAATCTACTACCACTGACGACATCAATGAGACTTACAGGATCTGACCACAATTCTCCGGTTTTACTGTAAACGCGTAATGAAGTCGCTAAATATCTACCAAATCAATGCCCATAAATCAATTAAAGCAATTCAATCTCTGGAGAAACTCACACATACTAAACCATGTATCATAATTGCCACTGAGCCACATATTAACAAATCCGAGCGGGCGACCACTTTCACTGGATACAGACGCATCGGCGACTCCACCAGACCCCGAGCGGTCATTTTGGCTGATATTTCACTGCGTTGCACTCAGATTAATGCCCTAACCACTAGAGACTCCACGGCCTGCCTCCTTAATACAACCACAGGCACCTACGTGATCGCGTCGGTATATTGTGACATAAACGGGAACTTTCAACATATCAAGCAAATTGCCGACTACTGCATAGCACATAACTATCCACTCCTACTAGGCACCGATTCCAATGCAAGGTCTACACTCTGGGGGGATTACCAAAACAAACGCGGTGACGATTTAGAAGATGTCATACTTGCGCGTAATCTGGATATCCTAAACATTCCATCCTCGATCCCGACTTTTGAGGGAGGCATGGGCTCGTCCCACATTGACGTCACACTATCTCTAGATCTACCAAATCAAATTTCTGACTGGAAAGTCACTCGATTTGCCGACTCGGACCACAACCTGATTGAGTGCAAACTTCATTATGAGCCTGTCCTGAATGAGGTGAGAGCTTGGCGTAAAATGAACTGGAGGCGATTCCGCGAATTCCTACAAAACAACCGCATCACCATCCCTAAACTCTGGACCAAGGCCACTATTGAGAGGATCACATTAGAACTCCAGAAGCTACTTGCTGAAGCCATAGAATACTCCTGCCCTATTGTCAAAGAGAAACTCAAACGTAATGAAAACTGGTGGGAGCACCCAGAGATTGCACCCATTCTTGCCGAAAAAGACAGGGCCTTCAAGACATATAATCGCACTAAACTACCTGAGGACAGGCAGTATCTAATCAAATGTAGAAACTCTGCATCCAATAAAATCCGGGACTACAAAAAACTTCTATTAGAGAAAGAACTGGACCAACTAAAATCCACCAGCGATCTAGCAAATAAGATCAAGAAAAGCAAAGGAGGAAAAGCCCTCGATCTTCTTAAAGACACTCCTAGAGACACGCTGAATGCCCTACTTGACAAGCACTGCCCAGGATCTATTAACGGGGAGGCACAAAACGTCTGCTGGGGGAGCATCCCTGACAACAAACTCGACAGTAGAGTACCATTTGTGACCATTGCCATAATTCACAAGGCCGCCAAAGAATTCGGATCTTTCAAAGCGTCGGGGCTAGACGACATTAAGCCCATCGTAATACAACAACTCGATAACGATACACTGGGAGTACTCAAAAGACTATACCAAGCATCCATAGCCCTAGCATACACCCCAAAGTTATGGAGGACTTCAAAAATGATATTCATTCAGAAACCGGGCAAAGAGCATTATAACGACGTAGGCTCCTGGCGACCAATAACTCTAACCACTTACCTTTTCAAATGCCTCGAACGCGTACAGCTCTGGAATGCTCAACTCAATGTCTTGGCCAAGAATCCTCTAACCAAAATGCAATTCGCCTTTCAACGAGGTATGTCAACCGAAGCAGCTCTCAGCAGAGTGGTCGACAAAATAGAATCCGCCTTGCTGAGACAGTCCCAGGCAATCGGTGTCTTTCTGGACATACAGGGTGCCTTTGATAACATGGACCACGATGCTATTGTTGCTGCCATGACAGACAGGGGCTTCGACAGGGAATTTATAAATTGGTACGAACAGTACCTCCGCAACAGAACTATCATTGTCGAACTTGCAGGCGATCAGGCGGTGAGAACCTTAACTCGCGGAGTCCCCCAAGGTGGAATCATGTCCCCTATCATTTGGAACATAGTATTCGACTCCTGCCTTATTGAGCTATCGGACATCGCCTTTACCACGGGATTTGCTGACGATGGATGTATACTGGTAACGGGCAGTAACCCCGAATCTTGCAGAAACATCGCTCAAGGAGCCCTCGAGACCGCAATAAACTGGGGCGCGCGTCATGGTCTTACATTTAGCCACGAAAAGACAGTCATTGTTCAGTTCAAACGCAGTGCTTTTACGCAACCTGACAACCTCCACATTAACAACAAAGAAATAGAGTTCAAGACCTCGGTCAAATACCTCGGTATAACACTCAACAACAGACTCGACTGGACAGAACATCTCCATAGAGTTGCCGAAAAAGCCAAAAAGATTCTATACATGACGAGTGCTTATGTCTCCAAACATTACGGCGTACGACCTAGACTAATGCACTGGATGTGGCAGGCCTACATCGAGCCAGTTCTTTTGTACGGTTGCCACCTCTGGGCACATAGCATTGGCACCAGACAGATCAATATCCTACAAAAGGTCTGCAGACAGGCAATGCAAAATATCACCCACTTCCATGCTGGCACGCCCACCAAAGGACTCCAGGTACTACTCAACATTACTCCCCCGCATTTAACCGCCACATGTCAAGCTCTAAAAATATACGAGCGCATACACCATCTGGTACCAAAAATCTGGGAGCGGACACACGGAACAGGACCAAGTCATATGCTATCTCTACAAAGAGCCAGGGTGGACATAGCGGGCCACTGGGAATCGGACCTAACAACCTTCGAGAACTGGACACAAAAGGCGGACATCCGCGGGGTTACTGAAGACCAAAACATCATGAACCGAACCAATGTCTACACAGACGGTTCAAAGATAGACTCTCAGGTTGGCTCTGGCTACGCAATATATCAAAACAATGTCGAGATTGCCAAGGGAACGTTTAAGCTCGGAAAATACGCCACAGTCTTTCAGGCGGAACTAGCTGCCATCGAACAAGCTATTAAGAGACTTGAACGTCTAAACATCAGAGGCGACGTAACACTTCACACAGACAGTCTCTCCTCGATACAAAGTCTTAAAGCCAGACGTATCAACAGTAAGCAATGCTGCAACACTCTAGAAGCCATCAACAGATATGGTAGAACAAGTAAACTCAGAATCAGATGGGTCAAGGCTCACGCAGGCAATGTGGGCAACGAACGAGCAGATGAACTAGCAAAGCAGGGTGGGGTAATGGGGTATCCAATTCATGTCGATGTCCCGATTTCACACTTCAAGTCACTGTACAGGCAAAAACTACAGGATGACTGGAACACGGACTGGAACAAGGACTGGTCCATGTACAAACAGACCCGGGTGTGGTTTCCAGAGGTCAATCCATCAAAAACCACCAACCTACTCAAATACGGCAGACTCCTACTCAGCAGCTGTGTTCAGTGGATTACAGGCTTTTGCAACCTGCAAAAACACAAACATAATAAGTCACCCTGGATGAGCCCAATGTGTAGACTCTGCGAGCAGGCCGAGGAAACACCAGTTCATTTATCATTTGAATGTCCTAGGCTGACAGAAAGACGCGTAGACATATTCAAAACGTGGGTTGGCTTAACTGACTGGAAACCACATGAACTAGTCAGGTTTGTCACGCTCCCTATTGTCTGGGACCTACTGATCGACTGTCACGAGTATCCTAAAAAATCAAAGAAGAAGCGAAATACATAAACTGACATGCACGACGGATACCGCGAGGGAGAGGTTAGAGTAAAAGTCAAGCAAAGATTTCAAGCCAAAAGGTCCCTAGGACCTGGGCCTCGCCCATGTAGATGTATATGTTGAAGAGATGTGTATATTATGTGGATTGAAATAAACGTAAAAAAAAAAAAATTCATGACTGAATAGAGGCTTTGCATGCGATCATCTAATTGGACTTGTCTGGAAGAAGTAATTGCGGTTTTAAAAAGCACTCAAGTATGCAGTAGCAAAAAAGCGCGCCAACTGGACTCCTCATGTCGCCCAGGCCATGAAAATTGAACTCTACACTCGAGCACTCGTGAAAGTAGGCTTGGCCTCTGAAGAAGAAAGACAAACACACTGTGAATCTAGAAAGCAGTCTCGGTTTCAAACTCCTGAACGAAGGATTAAACTTCTTGACACAATGTTTACGCCCGATGTCCGATTGCTGCAACTTGCTCAACTTCTTCTCGTGTGCATGGGATATTATGTTGTAGTGGTGGAAGCATCCGATATCGGGAACAATGTCGTTCTCGCCAGTGACTACGACCCGTTGGAGAAGCCAAACAATCAGGATGGAAGTCCACTTAGAGTGAGTGAGGAGGATAAATGACAAAACAAGGATATAGTTAGAGATGCAGAACTGAACCAGTTTTCCTGAATTTCCCTAGCCCTATATACAAAACAATGACCTGTAATTGCATGCACTGTCATTCCATAGTGCAAATGTATTATATGCCTCATTTTCAGGTCAATGTCTCCCTGAACCTGCGCAACATCCTGGAGGTGAACGAGAAGGCGCAGTTCATCTCCATCGAGACCACATTGCGCATGTACTGGCAGGACAAGAGGGTCTCACCCAGGCTGCCCAACGGCGACGACTACGTGACGCTCAACGGAAAGGCTATCGAGGCTTTCTGGATCCCTGACATATTCATCGATCAGGCAAAGTCGCTTAGAGCGCCAACGGTGCACGGTAAATACACTGAACTGTTACATAAACGTTTAGAACGGAATACAATATTGTTCGTTTTGAAAATGACAGAGTTTGAGCAGACATGAATTTTTCATTTACTTTTAAGTAGGACTCATTGTCAGCAGTTGAATAACAAGTAGAAGCTCTTTAAATGAAAATGCAATTAGGATTATGAGATCAAAACAAACTTTGAGGGACACATCAATGAAAAGGGATATGTAATCTTTGGACACATTTCCAATGGTAGTAAATTTTCAGTCCGGCCCGCTACATTGCGTATCTACGCCGACGGCTGGCTCCGCTACGCCGCCCGCGTCAACTACGACGTCTCTTGCAACATGGACTTCCACCGCTACCCGATCGACGAGCAGACCTGCGAGGTCAAGTACGAGAGCTTCGGCTACACCTCGGACGACCTCGACTTTGTCTGGGTGCCCGAGAAGTGCAACGTGAACGGCAACATCACCCTCGACCAGTTCGAGCCCGAGATCATCTTTGAGAGCAGCTACGCGACCGACTACTACGCGAGCTCCTTCCCCGGCGTGATCCTCCGCATCCACCTGCGCCGGTTGATCAACTACCACCTCGTGCAGACGTACGTGCCCAGCTTCCTGTTCGTGACCATCTCGTGGTTGTCGCTGTTCATCAACCCGGAGGCGATTCCGGGGAGGGTGTCCATGGTCATGATGACGTTGCTCACGCTCATGGCGATGTTTGCGGGGGTCAGGCAGAGTACGCCAAAGGTAAGATAGATAAGAGCACAAGGACACATAAAAAATTGCTTTTGATTTACATCTTATGAGAGAAAACCGATTAAGCCTTAAATTAGTGTATATATTCCTTAAAATCTTCCTTTCAGGTCAGCTACATCAGCTTCCTCGACGTCTGGATGGTGATGTGCATCTTCTTCATCTTCCTCACCCTCATCGAGTTCAGCATCGTGTCCGCGCTCATCCGGCGGGGCAAGCGCGCCACCGCCGACCACATCGAGCACGTCGGCATCGTGCTCATCCCCATCATATTCGTCGGCTGCAACGTCTTCTACTGGGTCGCAATGGCTCTCTAATAACGCGCTTGAATGACGGATGGCTTCGATATGGACGGATTTTATTATTTCACTTGCTTCGTCACAGCTAGATAATAATTATTGTGATAGATGATATATTATAAAATTGGAATGTTCTTGTCGTGTGTTTTAAAACAATTTGATATATTATAGCGATGATATAACATTAGTTCTTGCTTTTTTCGTATTCTCCTTCTTCTCTGTGTAGTCGTCTTTTGGTCGCTTTCAGAATAACATTTCGTTCAATGGCGCTTTTTAGATCAGTTTGTAGGAGTCTCTGTTTTTGGCCTTTCAATTACATGCAGATGATCATGATACAAGACGTTTATGGAATGCTTTTTTTGCGCGTAAATTATACAAAACACGTTAAGGCTGCTCTTGGAATTACTACAGTATTTAGGCTTCATCATAATCTATCTTTTAACCTTGAAAAGCCTTGGAATGCAAGTCATCAATTTTTAAACTCTCCACTCAATGAATGAATCTTCCTTTTCTAATATCAAATATTATCTGAAAATAACACTTTCGTTAAACTCTCACATCATAACATTGTTAAAACTCTTCTTCTCATTCACTCTGTATCACATTTTCCTCTTTAGCACTCTGAATCGTCCTCCTCTCCGCCCTCCTCCACCAGGCACTGCGTGTCCTTGCCGGTGTCCACAGTGGACGGGGCGAGCTCCTTCCTCTTGACCACGGTGCCGCCTTGAGGCGACGCCACCTCCGAACTGGGAGCCATCACCGCGCTCGGAGGCTCCGAAAAGAAGGGCGGCTGTAAGCTCACGTCGCTGCTCGACTCGTTGAGCGTGACTCCGCTAATGTCGAGCACTGCCGCGGCCTCAGCCTCGGTCTCCATCTGGCCCATCGCTTCGTACATCGGGTTGCTGAAGTCACGCTTGGCAGCGGCGGCTGAGGCCTCGGAGGCCGCCAGTGTTGTCGCGGCTGAGCCGGTGTTGGACGAGGTGGATCCCATGCTGGAGGAGACGGTGCCAAGGTTGTACTCCTGGGACTTGTCGTCCGCGGAGCCCGTTGCCGCGGGGTTGACGAAGGCGGGGCCCTCGAACTCAACGTTGGCACCGCTGCGGAAGGAGACGCTGTTGCTCATGCCACCGAAGCCCTTGTTACTGAAAAACGAAAGAAAACCATTACAAATCCGGTTCCAAATATTTCAAGTTAAAATCAACTTACTTTCCCTGGGCTCTTGCCCTCCAGTAGATGTAGAGCGCCGCGCTGACCAGCAGCACCATCACAATTAGGAAGACCGGTACGATGACAGCAGCCGGCGACGCCACGCCCTCGGACAGCGGCACCTTGTTCACCTCGTTCTCGCAGTACGCGCCCTCGAACCCGTCATCGCACTTGCACGCCGTGTTCTCCAGGCAGACGCCGCCATTCTGGCACTTGCAGATGAGCGGCTTGGCCTTGGGCTCGAACGTGGGCGCGTCGCAGATGTTCTGGTTGCGCTGGTTGTTGGGGCACTTGCAGCGGAAGCGGCCGTTGGGGATGAGCACGCACAGGTGGGAGCATTTCGTCACCCACTTGTCGCACGGGTTCGTCAGCGACATGTTGTACCGGTCAGGATGGAGCGCACGCACCGCCCTCGGGTTGGGGAGGTTGCTGGCGAGGGTGACGGGCACGCCACGGGCGAACTTGTCCATCTCCACGAGCGCGCCGTCGCTCTTGGTCGTCCAGAACATGAGATTCTCAAACACGTCGAGGGAGATTGGCCGTCTGAGGCGAGGAGGGCCCTCCAGGATCACCTTACGGTTGTTGCCATCGTGGTCCATGCTCTCAATCTTGTTCAGTTTCGAGTCAGCCCAGTAGACGGTGTGTGCCATGGCGTAGTCAATCGTGATGGCGGATGGTCGGCCAATGCGAGTGTCGACAATAGAGCGACGCTTGCTGCCGTCCATCCAGGCAACTTCAATCTTGGGTGAGTCGCCGGCGTCAGTCCAGAACAGCAGCCCATGCTCAGGGTCGATAGCCACGCCAGAGGGTTCTTCCAGGTTGCCAGACACAATGGAGCGCCGGTAGCGTCCGTCGCTCTTGGCAACCACGATAGAACCGCTGCTGCGACTTCCACCTCCGCGTTCCATCTCGCCCCAGTAGAGGTTGTCGGTCACCCAGTCGTAGGCGATGCTCGTCGGCCGGAGGCTGTCGTCCTCATCGAACTGCACGATGACCTGCGGGTGGCCGATGGCAGCGTTGGGCTGCTCATCCGTGCCCGGGATGAAGGAGCGCTTCACCGCCTTCTCCTTGGCGTCTACCCAGTACATCATCATGGTCTTGGGGTTGAAATCGATGCCCTCGATGCGAGCCTCGTTCTTCACCACGTCAAAGTCGACGCGCTTGGCCACGACCTGCGCGCGGATGTCTGACCCGGTGGAGAACATGACCTTGGACTCGCCCTTCTTGGCCTTGCACACGCCCGAGAACTGGTCCGTAAGCTGGAATCCGTCCCGGCAGGAGCAGGCGAACGTTCCGTTGACATTATCGCACATATGAGAGCACTTGTCCGTGCCGTCAGCGCACTCATCGACGTCAATGCACTTCTTGGCGTTGTTCGGGTCGACGACGTAGCCGCGGTCGCACAGGCAGATGTAGCCACCGTCGTCGGGCAGGTTGTTGCAGCGGTGTTGACATCCGCCGCGCGTGCCGCCGATCTCGGTCTCGCACTTGCCGCTGTTGTGGCAGCCGCGCTCGTCCGTGTTGTCGCCGCAGTCGTCCGTGAGGTCGCAGATCTTGTCGCGCTTGACGCAGTTGCCGTTGGCGCACTTGTACTCGGAGAAGATGTTGGGGCAGTGCTTGGGTCTGTTGGCGCAGAGAGTGTGGTTGTTCTCGTCGGAGCCGTCGCCGCAGTGGTCCACGCCGTCGCAGAGGTTGAAGCGAGGGATGCACTTGAAGTTGCGGCACTGGTACTTGTTCACAGCATCGCAGGCAAACGTTTCTGGAAAGGAATTAGAGAATATGAAAAAGTAGAAAAAAAATGCAGCTTAAATTTTATAGATAATTTACTGTAGTTCTCTTAATATTGTATGTTTTCCCATGGAACCCTGAAGTAAATAGTTACTCCAGGCTTCCATGGTTTTTCCTAAAAATGTATTATTAAACTTACTGCACAGCTCCATATCCTCATCACTTCCGTCCCCGCAGTCATCATTGCCGTCGCACAGCTCGGATTCCCTCACGCAGAGATGGTTGCTGCACTCGAACCGCTCCTCGGGGCAGTACTTGCCGTCAGGGAAGCGGGGTGGGCAGCCTTGCTCATCGGACAAATCTGGAACGAAATTTTCAAATTATAAACGAATACTTCTCACAAATAAAGTTTTGCTCTTACCGAGGCAATCCCGTTCTCCATCACACTTGAGATCCTTCTTGATACAGTGCCCGCTGTCACACTGGAACTTCTCCGCGGGGCACGTGTGGTCCTCGCATCCGGCCTCATCAGACCCATCCCCGCAGTCATCGTCATGGTCGCACTTCCACCGCGAGGGGATGCACTTGTCGTTGCCGCACTGGAACTCGGACTCGGAGCACGAGCGGTACTTGCCCGCACACAGCGCCTCGTTCTCATCGCTGTTATCCCCGCAATCGTTGGTGAAATCGCACATCCACTGCCGGGCGATGCAGCGCCGGTTGTTGCACCGGAAGTCGCCCTTCTCCTCGCAGGCGGGGCAGTTCTCGTCAAGCTCATCCGACCCGTCGCGGCAATCGTCCTTCCCGTCGCAGAACAGCCACTCAGGGATGCATCTGTAGTTGGCGTGGCCCGGGCAACGACGCCAGCCCACCGTGCAGTTCTGGTTCCGACAGGTGTGGCTGGGCTCGTCGCTGTCGTCGCCGCAGTCGTTGTCAAAGTCGCACTTCCACAGCGCGGGGATGCACTTGCCGTTGTCGCAGGAGAACTCCTGGTCGCTGCACAGCCGCTGGTTGCACGTCTCGTCGGCCTCATCGGAGCCGTCCTTGCAGTCCTTGTCGCCGTCGCACTTCCACGCTCCCTGAATGCACTTGCCGGTGTCCTTGCATTTGAAGGTGTTCTCGGGGCAGTCGTGGACGCACGCGGCCTCGTCGCTGTTGTCGCCGCAGTCGTTGTAGCCGTCGCAGAGGACTGTGTTCAATGTGCAATTCTTGTTGTCACATTGGAAATGGTTTGTCTCGCACACGCGCTCAGGGCAGGACTCGGGCTCATCGCTGGCGTCTTCGCAGTCCACCTTGCCGTCGCACTTCCAGTAGTGAGGCACGCAGCGGTCGTCCACGCCAACAGGGCCGCAACGATGCTGCTGCTTGGTGCAGTTGGCAATGCAGGTCTTCTTGTCGGCGGAGAGAGTGAAGTCATCTGGACACGAGCATGACATTGTCACGCCCACGTTGTTCTTTGTCGGAGCGATCAGGCAGAGATGTGAGCATCCGCCATTGTTGTACTCGCACGGGTTGTCATATTGCAGCTGCCGCAGTGGGTGGAACACGTGAACGTCATACGGCCTGTGCGTGGTGTTGTAGAGCGTCGTGATGCCCTTGCCGGTGCTCTTATCAGCGCGCATGATCGCCTTCTTATTCCAATCCGACCAGAAGAGCACGTCATCCAGAATGGACATGGAGAAGACGTGCTTGATGTTCTCGGCCTTGAGCACGACCTGAATGTTGTTACCGTTGAAGTCGCACGACTTGATAAAGTCGAGATGCGCGTCGGCGTACCAGAGCCTGTCCGTGAAGAAGTCGATGGCGAGCGCATTGGGCCAGGCGATCTCATCGCGCGCCACCGTGCTGAGGATGCGCGTGAACGTGCTGTTGTCGCCGTCCATGCCGATGCGGCCGATGTACGCGTGCAGGTGCCAGCTGGTGAAGAAGAGGAATCCCTTGCCGGGGTGCACGACGATGGCGCGCGGGTCTTCAATGCGCGTCATGAGCGTGCGCCGGTTCTTGCCGTCCAGCTCGGAAACATACATGTGCTGGGTGTTCCTGTCAAGCCAGTAGAGCTTGTCGTTCACCCAGTCGATGCTGATTCCCTCGAGCCCGTTCGTGTCCTGGTCCACGACGACGGTCTTCTCGCCGCCGGTGATGGGGCTCCTGTAGATCTTCTTGGCACTCACGTCCGCAAAGTACATCTCGTCTCGGTTGTAGTGGTAGTCCATGGACACCGCGTTCTTCAGCTCCTGGTGCACGATGTTCATGCGGTGGCCGTCCAACGTCATGTTCCGGATATAACCCTTGTTGGTGATGATCAGGTAGGGCTCGGGCTCGTTGCTCTTGCGCTTGCAGGTCTTGCCGTCGGGCTCCCGAACGTAGAAGTCGGGATCGCACTTGCACGTGTAGGACCCCTCCGTGTTGACGCACTGCTGCGAGCAGGCGCCCGCCACCTCCACGCACTCGTCAATGTCCTGACACGCCTTGCCGTCGGACAGGAGTTTATATCCGTCGTTGCACTCGCACTTGTAGCGCTCCTTGGTGTTGACGCACTTGTGGCCGCACTGGTTGTCCTCGACGCGCGCGCACTCGTTGACGCCGCAGTGGAGCGGCTCGTCGCTGCCGTCGGAGCAGTCGCTGACCTTGTCGCACACCTTGTCGTAGGGGATGCATTTCTTGCCGCGGCGACACTGGAACTGGTCGTCAGGACACGTGGTGCTGTCTTTGCAGTTGAACTCATCAGAGCCGTCCCCGCAATCGTCCTCGCCGTCGCAAACGTAGTTCTTTGAGATGCACTTTGCGTTCTGACAGGGGAATTCCTCTTCGAGACACGTTCTGTAGTGGTCTTTGCATTCCTTGCCTTCGTCGGACCCGTCGCCGCAATCGTTGTCGTGGTCGCACTTCCAATCTGTATAGGGATATATGTTATTAAAAAGTAAATCGTATAGGGTGACAAACCATCTATAACTAGAACAAAATTTTAAGGCTACTTACGTTTGATGATGCACAACCCATTTGTGCATGAGAACTGATCCTCGGTACAATTCTGCGGCACCTTTGTGCAGTTGGCGAACGTGGCATCCTCGTCACTTCCGTCGGCGCAATCCGGGTCGCCGTCGCACACCCACTTCTTGTCGATGCATCTCGTTCGGCCCCAGTCCTTGTTCTTCTTGCACTCAAACTCCTTGTCGGCGTCGCACTGGTGGCTCTCGCACTGATCGCCTTCATCAGAGTTGTCAAGGCAATCGTTGTCGTTATCACAAACCTAGAAAAAAAGAAAACGATAAATTAGGTGATTTAATTTATGCTTGTTGAAAATTTGAAATGCAAATTAAGGCATGACTGAAACTTTTGGTCACACGTAAAACTTTAGCAATGAATTATTCGCGTATCAAATACTACAGTAGAAAACTACTGTAGAAAACTTATGTAAAATTTTGATTTCTAACTTACGTAAACACTTGGAATACAATTTCCATTATTGCATGTAAACAAGTCTCCATAGCACGTCCTATCCTCCTTCTCGCAGTTATCCTCATCGCCGCCACCATCACAGTCCTCATCCCCATCACAATACCACGTGGCGGGAATACACCGGTGGTCAGGGCAGCGGAACGAGTTGGGCGGACACGTGCGACCACTGCAGTGGAGCGGGTCCTCATCACTGTTGTCCCCACAGTCATTATCCCCGTCGCACAGCCAGTACGGCTCCACGCAGATCGTCGTCGAGTTGCATGTGAGGTGGTTCTCCGGGCACTGGACGTTCTTGTCCTTGCACAGCTCGAGGCTCTCGTCGGAGGTGCTGTTGTCCTTGCAGTCGTTGACGCCGTTGCACAGCTGGCTCTCGGGGATGCAGCGGAAGTTGTCGCAGGTGAACTCGCCTTCGTCGCACTTGTCGTAATCGCAGCCCTGCTCATCGGTGCGGTCGCCGCAGTCATCCTCATGATCGCAGCGCCACGTGTTGAAGATGCAGCGGCCGTTGCCGCAGCGGAACTCGGACGGCTTGCACGTGTGGTCGGAGCAGTAGCGGGTGTCCTCATCGCTCTCGTCACCGTCGCCGCAGTCTCCGTCGCCGTCGCAGGCCCAGAGACGGCTGATGCACTTGCCGTTGGCGCAGGTGAACTTCTCATCGCCGCACTCGGTAGCGTTTTCAGGCAGCTTGAGGCACATTTTGCCCTCGTTGACAGACTTCTTCCCATCTGAGCATGCACAAATGGCCTTGTTATCCGGGCCGGGGTGGCATGACTCGGAACAGCCGCCATTGTTGATGGAGCAAACCTTCAGGTCGCACTCCTGGCGTTTCTTGGAATACATTTGAATGTCTCTCGGGGAGACATCAAGTCTCTTGACAATCTCCCTGGGGTTGGCACCAGTGTGCTTCTCGGCACGGTAAACACCCCTCAGCTGCAGATCCGTCCAGTACAGATAACTGTCATCTACGGTGATTGCAAACGGATAAATCGTCGCGCTCACGAGGATCTCCCTCCGGGTGCCATTGATGCTTATCCGTTCAATGACCTCCCGCACGGCGTCCGTAAAGTAGAGCATGTCCTCATCATAGTCGAGGGCTAGACCGGACGGTTGGGACAAGTTTGTGTTAACCAGCTCCTCCTTCAGAGTGCCAGCCATGGTGGTCTTGTAGATCTTGGCGGCGCGGCCGTAGCGACCCCAGTCCGAGTAGAACATGAGTCCCTTGCAAGGGTGGACCACAATGGCTCTCGGGCGGTCAACCTGGGCAATGTCGATGATCTGGCTGCCGTCTATATTCATGGCGTAGACGGATCTGTTGTGGGAGTCTGTCCAGTAGATCTTCTTGTGCACCCAGTCATAGGCAATGCCCTCAGGCACGAGACCATTGGTCAGAATATCAACGGGTGTGCCAGGGTTCTTGCTATTGATCCAGGCAATGCGAGGGTTGGGCTGAATCTGGGTGAAGAAGATCTTCTCTCCGGCGTAATCAAAGTCGACTCCAACAACGTTGGTCAGATTCGTGATGGATTCGAATGGCTTGGCGTTCTCCGCGTTGTCGACATTGTCATCGGCGGTGACGTGCTCACTGCGGAGCTCGGTACGCGTGGCGTAGACAAGGAACTCTGGCGAGGTGGAGCACCGGCGTCCGTCAGTTAGCGTTCCAGTGGCACATGCGCACTGCTTGCTACCCTTGTATGTGCTGCTGTCTTCATCCTTGTCGTCGTCATCCTCGTCCTTTGGATTGGGGTTGCTGAAGCACAGCTGCTCGCAGTTTCCGTTTCCAAGTCTGGCGCACGGGTTATCGTTATCCACCGGCTGATTGCTGCTGTCGAACATGGTGATGTCTCGGAGATTCTCCAGGTTGCTCTTGACCCTCTTGGGCGCGGCCACCTGGTTCGGCACCTTGGACGCCTTGAAGATGGTGGCGAGGTTCCTGTCCACCCAGTAGATCTCCGACTTGAGAATGGAGATGCCCTTGGGGCTGGGGAGGTTCCTCCTGATCACTTGCCTGTTGCCGCCGCGGTAGGAGACCTTGAAGATGGCGTCTTCCATGGAGTCGACCCAGAACACGTCGTGAGTGGCGATGTCGACGGTGAGATCCCTTGGGTTGCTGATGCCGCTCGTTACAATCGGCTTGCGGTGACTGCCGTCCAACCAGGAGCGTGCAATCATGGGGAACTGTCCGTAGTCAATCCAGTAGAGGTAGCGCTTGATGGGGTTCACCTCGAGCTCTCTGGGGTTGTCCGTTGTCGACTTGTAGATGACCTTCCTGTTCTTGCCATCCAACCAACAGACCTCAATGTATGTTTCATGAGGGAAGGCGTTCACAAAGTACATGAACTTGGCCACCCAGTCGATGGCAATACCGCGAAGGCCACTCTTGCCAATGCCATCCTTGATTATCTGCTGCTGCTCGGATCCATCCGGCTTAATCCTGAAGATGCCGTTATGCCCATCCTTGTCGACCTCAAAGTCAATCCAGTAGATCCAGCTCTGCTTGTTGCCATCGTCGTAGATGAAGTCGGTGTGAAGGATCTTGTGCCCCTTGCCTGCAATAGGGACCATGGCCTCGGTAGCGGTGTCATCAGCAAAGTCGAAGCCACGCGCCATGTCCAGCTGGGACACGATGGCAAAGCTGTCATGCGGCTTGCACTTGGTCTGCGTCTCTTCGTCGAGAGTGTAGCCGATGGAGCAGCCGCAGCGACGCTGACTCTTACCAAAGGGAATGCAAATGTGGGAGCATCCGCCGCGGTTGGTCAGGCAGGGATGGTTCGGTGAGCGCTGCCGTTTGCGAAAGATATTGAGCGTTCGCAGGTTGCTCTCATTTTCCATAAGGATCTGCTGATTGGTGCCGTCAGAGCTGTCCACACGGACGACCTTCTCGTAAAGGGGATCAAGGTAGTACAAACGGCGGTCCATGACTGCGATGCCAGTCGGCTTGGCGATCGGGTGGTTCTTGCTCGCGGCCACAATCTCAATCCGGTTCGACCCGTCAATGTTGCAGCTCTCAATCTTGGGCTCAAAGCTGCTGGAGAAGTAGAGAATCTCCTTCTGCAGGTCGATCGTCATGAACTCTGGCTGCCTGATGGTGCCGATCTCTAGGTTCTTGGACGCGGTTCCGTCCATGTTGGCGCTGCCAATCTTGGCCGGGACGATGCTATCGCCACGGTCAAGCCAGAAGACCTTTCCAAGGGCTGGGTGCACCACCACTGACAAGGGATGGGCCACACCCTCGGGAGTACCATTGTGGTCGAGGACCAGCATCCGGTAACGGAGTTTGCCATCGACACGAACCAGGCTGATCTCGGAAGCCTCAATGTTTCCAATGTACAAATTCCTTCCGATCCAGTCAAATGCGATGCAATAAGGCGAGCCGACGATGCCAGTATCGACCTCATCAAAGAAGTTGATCTTCTCTCCGCCGCCGAGCTGGGTCCTGTACAGAGTGCCGTTGGTCTGCTTGCCGTCATACGTCTCCGTCCAGTAGATTTCCTGGTTCTCCAAGTCGAAGTCTACCGATTGACCGTATTGGATGCCGACGACCGGCGTGAAGTGGCCGGTGCTCTTGTCCTCCGCGTTCAGGGCAATGTCCACGATCTCGTTCTCCTTGACGATCATGAGGAAGGGATCGTCCTTCTGGATGCATGCGCCGTCATCGCCGCGGCGGAAGCCAGGGCGACACTTGCAGGTGAAGCCGAGTTTACCAGAGCTGGCCTTTGGCGCGAGGAGACACATCTGTTCACATTTGGCCTTCAGGCAGGGGTTCTCAAGCTTCTTCTGCAGCACCGGGTGTTGGACATGCACAGATAGCGGCTGTGATACCAGATGGGAGACCACGGTGGCGTTCTTGCCGCGGAACTTGCGCGCTTGCATCACCCTGTTGAGCTGCCGGTCCGTCCAGAAGATCTGATCCTCGAACACTGCCAGCGAGTGCGGGTGAAGGAGGTAGTGGTTGTTGGCGATCACCTGCTGCCGGCCGGTGCCGTCGTAGTTGCAGAAATCGATAAAGTCCAGCTTGGAGTCGGCAAAGTAGACGCGCTTGTTGGGCACGTCCAGGGCGAGTCCGTTGGGCCAGTAGATCTTGGTGCTGATGATGGTGCTGCGGAGGCTGCCGTCCATGCCGGCGCGCTCAATACGCGGGTACTCTCCCCAGTCAGTCCAGAACATCCAACGTGCGTCTTCCGACGGGTCAATGCTCAGTCCTCTCGGTTGGGAGATATTCTGATTGATGAGAATCATCCGATGCGTTCCATTCTCCTGAGAGACCTCGATGGTGTTGAGCTTGGAATCGAGCCAGTAGAGGTTGCGGGCCACCCAGTCAAAGGCAAGTCCTTCCACGAGGGAGAGCCCGCTGCTGATGACCGTCTCCGGCTCTCCGCCGCCCTTCTTCAGTCGCATGATCTTCTTCGTCTCCATGTCCGACCAGTAGATGGTCTCCGTGGTCATATCGGACGTGGTGGCAACGACATTCTTGACGGTGATGGGGATGCGCTCAAGGGATCGCTCCCTCAGGTCGGAGGCCAGGATGGACCTCCTGTTGGAGATGATGAGCGTGGCCGCGCTCTCGTTCACCACCTTGCAGTTGTGCTTCTTCTCCAGCGTGTAGCCCTCTGTGCACTCGCAGCGGTAGCCGCCCTTGAAGTTGATGCACTTCTGGGAGCACAAGCCGGGCGTGGCGCACTCGTCCAAGTCCATGCACACCTGGTGGTCGGTGCCATTGATGACCTCGCCAGTGGGACACGTGCAGAGCGCGCCCACGGGTGTCTGGATGCATCCGTTGGAGCAGCCGGCGCGGTTCTTGTCGCAGTCGGACCGGTCGCAGTCTCCGCCCTCATCAGCCCCGTTGGGGCAGTCCAAGGTATCATCGCAGAGCTGCTCCTCCTTGATGCAGACTCCGGTGACTCCAGGGCACTCCCAGTGTCCTGAGGGGCAGACGACATCCGGAGCTGCACATGCGTGCTCCTGACTCTCGTCTGATCCGTCTCCGCAGTCGTCCTGTCCGTCGCAGACGAAGCTCTTGTAGATGCACTTTCCGTTGTTGCACTGGAAGAAGTTGGGCTGGCATTGGATGGCGCCGCAGGTCGATGGCTCGTCAGAGGAGTCCTCGCAGTCGGGAGTCCCGTCACAGTGCCAGCCTGAAAAGAACGGATATCATGAGACATGCGGTTTATAAATTGCGTCATTGTCTCAGCCTCAGCTCAACGGAAATGCTCACTGCGGCCAACCAAACTGAGCTAGTGACGCAAATTTACATTTGAGCTCAGCATTTTCTGATTCTTGCCGATTGATTACGAATATTTCATTTGCGTAGTTATTATAGTTTGTTCCTATTTTAACTTCCCAATTTAAAATGTGTTTGAACAGTGATTCAGTGATTCTTCTTTTAAGTTGTTTAGTGAAAGTGTTAAAAAACTTACCTCTTGGAATGCAGATATTGGACGTCTTGCACCTGAACTGCTGCTCACTGCACTGATCCGGCGCCCGATCTGGACATCCGAGCTCGTCGCTCTTGTCCTCGCAGTCTGGGATGCCGTCGCACTTGTAGCTCTCGTGGATGCACTGCTTCAGGTCGGCGCACTTGAACTGGGACGAGGAGCACGTGATCGGGGGACAATCCTTCTCATCGGCGTTGTCGAAGCAATCTAAAGGTAAGAAAAATCATCATTAGAGGGGTAAACCACTTGCACTGCAACATAAAGTTTATAGAGTTTTCGGTCCTTACCATTGTCTCCGTCGCAAACCCACGATTGCGGAATGCAATGCCCCGAGTTCTCGCACGTGAACTGGAAGTACGCGCACGTCTTTTCCGCGCAGAAATCTCCCTCATCGGAGCTGTCGCCGCAGTCGTTCTCGCCGTCGCACTTCCACGTCTCCGGGATGCAGCGGCCGTTGTCGCACGAGAACTGCGACGTGGCGCACGTCACGTTCTTGCAGCCGCTCTCGTCGCTGAAGTCGCCGCAGTCGTTGTCGTTGTCGCAGCGGAAGGAGTTGGGCACGCAGCGGCCGGACGCGCATTGGAAGTCGGTCTCGGCGCAAGTAGTTACCTAAAAGTTACACACGGGTTATCTCTAACATCTAAAGTTATAAAGATCTTGGAAAGTTAAAATTTTAAATTCTTTCAAATGTAATTTAGCCATTTTTGCATATTCAATTTCTGTAAAATAAGCTCATCAAAACCAGTTCTTCATTACAAAATATTATCATTCGTATTCCGCTACCGTGAATCACGAGCTCAAAAATGCATCGTTTCTTCTGTAGGAGTTTCAAAAAGAATTCTCCGTCTCATGATTAAAACACGATCAATCCTTTATCAAAGCAAAAATGCATTTTGTTGCGAAGGTACAGCTAGCCCAATTCCTCCTTTTTTCCTCATTCAACATTGTCCACTGAAGTGGAACTAACGAGTCGTTACAACATATTTGGCATAACAATTCTTACCGAGCAGTTCTTGTTCTCATCGCTGTTATCGAGACAATCGTCATCCCCATCGCACACCCACGTCTTGGGAATGCACCGCTGGTTGTCGCACGTAAAGTCCCAAGAGTTGGGGCACGCGGGCTCTGGCGGCTCAGCATCCGGGTCGCCGTCGCACGTCTTGCCATCAGAGTTGAGCGTCTCCCCGTAGGGACAGCCGCAGCGAGCCTCAATCTTGTTGTCCGTCTTGTTGCTGGGCACGGGGAAGCAGAGCTTCTCACAACCGCTGTCCCTGTTGCAGGGGTGGTCGTCGATGACGTGCTGCGCGGCCTTGGAGTAGATCTTGATGCCGTACAGGCGGTTGGACTCCTCCACCTTCTGAATGACCTTCTCGTTGGCGCCGCTCACCTTGTCCATCTGAATGATGGCGTCGAGGCGCCAATCAGTCACGAACAAGTTGCCCTTGAACACGACGATGGAGAACGGGTGGCGGATCAGGCTGGAGCTGATGGTCTGCACGTCGGTGCCGTCGAGGGCAGCGTGCTGGATGTGGTCGAGCAGGGCGTCGCACCAGTACAGCCGGTCCTTCTCGTAGTCCATGGCCAGGCCATTGGGCCAGCCCAGGAGCACGTCGCGGAACACCTGAACGTCTGTTCCGTCGCTGTTTGCGCGGCTAATGTTGGCCGGTCGGTCCCACTCGGAGAAGAAGATGTATCCCTTGTTGGGGTGGACCACGATGGCACGGGGTCGTTTCAAGTCCTTCAACAACGTACGGCGGTACTTGGTGTTCTTAGTGCTGAGCACGTTGAGAGTACCACGACGGCTGTCGATGTAGTAGAGGTTGTGAGAGGCCCAGTCGATAGCCAGACCCTCGACACCCTCATTCTGCGATGCAAGGACGTTCTCCTTTCCAGTGCCGTCCTTCTTCTCTCTGTAGATGACGTCGAGGATGACATCCGAGTAGTAGATGTACTCCCTGGAGGCGTCAAAGTCGAGCCCGACGAACCTGGCCGACCTGGACACGATCGGGTTCATGGCGTCGGTGAACGTGGACGTCACCGGATCCAGCACCTTGCCCTTGATGAACTTCTGCTGGGAGAACATGAGGTACTCGAGGATGCGCTCGCAGTCCTTCATGTTCTTATTCAGCTTGTAGCCGATCTTGCAGGCGCAGCGATAGCCGAGCTGGCCTGCAGATCCCTCCGTGCCAGTCACGATGCAGAGGTGGTCGCAGCGAGAGTGCTTGCAGGGGTTCTCCACCTTCTGCTGGATGAGCGCGTGCACTGCCTTGATGGCCTTGGGCTCCTTGCCGTTGCTCTCGCCAATCTTGAAGATTGCCGTCACGTCGTCCTTCTCTCCCTTGGAGAACTTGTCCATCTTGTAGACGCCCTGCTTGATGGCCTCAGTCCAGTAGATCATGCGTTCGAACACAGTGAGCCTGGACGGGGCAGGAACGTTACCAGGACCACGAATAATAGTCTGACCCTTCTTGCCCTCATAATCCACAGTGCGAATGTAGTCGAGCAACGTGTCTGACCAGTAGACCCTCTTGGCGACTAGATCGAGCGCCACACCAGACGCCTTGTACACGTCCTCCGTGACAATCGCCCTCATCCCGCTGCCGTCCATATTCGCCCTGATGATCTTGTCGTGGTCCGTGATGAACATGATTCCCATGGTGGCGTCCAGCGAGATGTCCACCGGGTTCGTGAGGTTGGACGAGATGACGATGCTGTGGTAGAAGCCGTCCATGTCCACGATGTTCACCTTCTGGCCGAGCGCGTCCACGATGTAGATGTTGTTGCCGATCCAGTCGACGGCGACGGCCACGGGGGACCAGGTGCCGCCGGGGGAGTTGTAGCTGTTGAGGTTGTTGTTGCGGCTGTCGGGGTCGAGCGGGCCCTTGAACACCTTGCGCTTCTCCGTGTCGGTGTAGAAGAGGGACTTTTTCTCGTAGTGGAAGTCGAGGCCTGCAAAGAGGGAGGAGGAAACGCCAGTTTTAATAACATATGGCGGAACGGATTCAGTTAGAAGACAATAACCGCTGATGGGAAAAATTAATTTCCATCGTGGGAATGCCGCGATTTTGACGGGCGTGAGACGATGATCAGAATCATCTCTTATTGGATAACGGGGTTTGGGCTTCAGTCATTGACGTACAAGACACATAATACTTCAATGACTTACCAGCAGCAGCTGAGGCGTTCCACATCTCCATGGGCGACTTGCCCTCCTCGTCCATCCGGTAGATCTTGTTGTAGTGCGCGAAGAAGATCATCACCTTGGCGGACGTGGGCTCAGCCTTGCAGGTGTCGGCGCGGCGCTCGTAGCCGCCGACGCACGTGCACTCGTACTTGCCCACCTTGTTGACGCACTTCTGGTCGCAGTAGCCCCACTCCTCGCACTCGTTCTGGTCCACGCACGTCTTCTTGTCGTCGGAGAGCTTCTTGCCGGTCGGGCAGGTGCAGAGACCGCCCTCCAGGGACTTTTTGCAGTCATATTCGCAGCCAAGAGATTCACACAGAGTCGTTGCTAAAAAGGAGGACAACATTATTGTCGATTCTGAGTAGCCCTTAGGAAATAAAATGCATTTCTTTGAAGAAAAAAGTCCTTTCAGCCATTCTTAATTTTTGGAAAAGATGCGCACATTTTTATTTTCAATTGCTCTCTAACGACGTTATTTCTCCTTAAAATTAAGCCTTACAGCATGCTTTGATCTCATCCTCGCCTCCTTCGCAGTCATTCTTGCCGTCGCACAGCTTGCTCTTGTCGATACACTTTGGCGCGCTGCCGGCGGCGCCCTCGTTGCAGCTGAACTTGTTGTCAGGGCACGAGATGGCCGTGCAGTTCTGCTCGTCGGTGCCATCGTTACAGTCTTTGTAGCCGTCACAACGCCAACGAACTGGGGGAAAAGGAGGACAAATATTATGTTATGCACTCCAAGTAAGAACACGGAAATGATAAATGGCTGTTGCTGACAAGCAAAGTTATATAAAAAGCACTCACCTGGAATGCAGAGATGGTTTGCGCAGCGGAATTGAGCACTGTGGCAGGGTTGGAAGTCTGAAAACAAGGAAGAATGGATTAATACGACTCTTTGAAGAACTTCCTCCTTTTGGCCATTTAACGGGCTGGTCTTAATGACGAAGCATGTTTGCTCATTACTATTCTGTGCGTGCACTCACTGCAATTCTCCTCATCGGAGCCGTCCGAACACTCTGTACGATGGTTGCAAGTCTGAAAGATAACGCACATTAAACACAAATCTACAAATATCGTCGCCATCTCCGTACCTGATACTTTGGAATGCACTTGTCCTTGCTCTTGCAGAGGAACTCGGACTGCTCGCACGCCGTCTTATCCTTGCAATCATCCGTCTCCTCGTCAGACTTGTCCCTGCAGTCGATGTAGCCGTCGCAGACCTTCTCCTTGGGGATGCACAGCCCGGAGCCGCACTTGTGGTCCGATTCCTGGCAAGTGGGGTAGTCTGGAAAGGGTAAATGATATTGCTGAGTTTGCGGCATTCATAAGGAGTTCCAATTTCAAGCGTAATCTGCAATCTTGAGATATGAAAAGACGGCGAGAAGCAGGAAGAGGGAGAACCTTTTTTACCCCCTCCTCTTACCGTTAATGCAATTCTCCTTAACGACAAAACCGGCTTTTGCAAACCGCGATTACGCCAGGCTTTGATGAGGGAAGGAGGAGAAGGGCCTTCTACTTCTACTCTACTTGGCTATCATCATCATAACCCTGTGTGTGTGCGTATGCGTGTGTGTAATAGTAAGGTAGTAGTCATAACATGTAAAAAGGGCAAAGCAGCTGATTCGAGGGACGAGAAGAAATTAGATTTTCCCCCTCCCGTACCACTCTGTGAACAGGAGGAAGTCTCCTTTCCTTTACTCAAGAGCTACCTTCCTTTTTAAATCCTTAGAAGACGGTTTTCGTAACTGCACTACAATGCCTGGAGAGGTCCTTCTTTTTGTCGTCCTCTTTTATCAGACATGATTTTCCCACATACGGCATATACCTCTGCAGCTCACAAATTATTTTGGAAGTCATTTGAAGTTCACGGAGAACGTAAAGGAAGTTTGTGGGTATAATTTTTATTACTCTGGACAAATTATCCCGTATCTTATGAGTGGAACTTGTATCATCTTGCTCTCGTGAACACGCAATGCAAAGCTACCTATTTTCTTCTTCTTTCTTCTGCTCGACCGCCATCTTTTCCTTCTCTTACTCTCAGGTTGATGACCTACTCGCTTGAGCTGCTGCCTCGATTTCTCCTCGAAGCGGCGAGAAGAATAGAAATAAATGCAAGCTCAAAATAGCCCCAAATGATGAAGTGAACGCATGACCCGCATTGACATTCTTTACGTTCATATATCAATAGATCCACTTACTGCAGTTTGCCTCGTCCGACTTGTCGTTGCAGTCCTCCACCTTGTCGCATCTGTAGTACTGCGGCACGCAGCTCGTCGTGTTGAACTCGTAGTTGGCGCACGTGAACTGGCCGGCCTCGCAATCGGGAGCAGCTAGAATAAGAAAAGATGCAAATTTAAACATGGCACAAGAACAAATAAATTTCACATTTGTAACGTGCGATTTTAATCGGTAGTTGCAAAAATGGAAGCGGAGAAAATGAAATTGCAGGAAAGATGAGATGATGAAAAACCCACTATGTGACACAAAAGAATCAGGGTTGCCATTTGATCTAATGTAGATACGAAAAGTATAGAAGAGTGGCATCCCTGCGCTTAAACGTTTAAAAAGAAGATTGAATTTTCTTCCTTCCCTCCCTCGCGATACAACTTTTTTTTTTAAAATATTTGCTATGCATCCCTTTTTATATATTTTAGGGTACTACCTTTTCAGGTTCCTTGCAATAGCACGCCACAAGGGCAAGTCCAAGAGGGGCCACTGCTGGGATTGCCAGTAGCTTACCACCTGTATGACTAGACTGGGAGTGGCATCTTTTTGGAGAACGATTGAAAAATCCATCCGCCGAGACCGGGAATCAAACCCGGGCCTCCTTGCATGGAAGTCTCGCACGCTAACCATTCCGCCACGAGCTTGCGCTCTGCGATACAACTTCTTTCTCGCACTCTTTTGGCAGAGTGAAACTTTTTTGAGGGCCATTCAGAGGAAGACAAAAGTCTCTTTTTTGCACTCTTGGTGAAAATCCCATGTTTATCCTCCTCGACCGCAAAAAGGGAATATGAAGAGTGAACGTGTGTGTGCACATACAAATATAAAGAGACGACGACATCAGGACTAATTATTAACTCTTCAGCTGACGGCTGCATTCATTTTTGCACACTTCCATTGTGCTTTTATTAGAGCAAGGTCACTTACGGCAGTCGACTTCGTCCTCGCCACCTTCGCAGTCCTTGTGGTAATCGCACATCCACCTAGAAAAAAGTAAGAGTTAAAATCTGATAACCATCATGTTGGGAAAGATTTTACCTCTTGGGGATGCACTTTCCACTGGCGCAGGCGAACTGGAAGTCGGTGCACTTCTCGGGGGTGCCATCAGAGCCTGGAATAGCGGAGAGAAGGAACATAATATTAGATCGACATCAGAGGTTGTAAACAACTAATTGAAAGAAGCTCCTTAGGATTAACTTTTAAGAGGAGCGTCAAGTGTCTCGTAAGAGTAAATATGAGCCATGAGTATTAAATGTTTTTGTACATTGATTGAAGTACTTTCTTCAATGACAAGGCTGCATTTGTTTTCACTCCATTGTTGGATGATGAGGAATGGTAATTAATTCAGGGTTGTCATTTGATTTAAATCCATGCATCCGATGTTGATTACGCATGCAAATTCTTGAATCCACCACGACTTTCCCTAGAGAACTAACGCAAATTAAAGCTTTCAATTCCAACTCGTTGATAACCAAAGAACCTCGTTTCCTGGATATATTCAAAGCCGTTATTACTCGAATCTCCATATGTATGAAGTTGAATAGGAAAGTTTTGTCATTGTTTCTTCAAGAAAAGGAACCACAGAGGGGGAAATCTGGGGTTTATCCTTTTTCGTCCTCTCATGGAAGAAGAAGAACCTTCGCAAACCGACCACCACCACTACTTTCCTATTCCCCTTCATGACTCTTCAACTTTTACAGCCTGGCGAAAAGGAGCTTGCGCGGGTCGTCTCTGTGCCGTAAAAAAGCCTCTTCTCGCACCGTGTCAAATGTCAGATTGTGGGCTAAACAAAATCGCAATTTTGGCCATGCATATAAGATTTTCTTTTCTTTTGTACGCTGGAATTATGCTTGCATTATTTTATTTAACCATTATGTGGAAATATGAATCCACATATTGTGCGGTTTGCATCTTTATTTATTAGAATCAGTTCAGATAAATTGGAAATCATAAACATGTAGCACATGTATGCCTGTAAAAACAATGCTGCGTATCTTATTTAAACACCACTCGTTTGTGTGTACTTGACTATTTTGATCAGAAATGGTGATCAGAACTCCCGTCTATAAAAGGAGTTCAGAATGGATATGCTTCAAAAGCGATACAGAGAGTCCTTGCAGGAAACAATAATGCCTGAACAACATCTATTGCAAATACCCAATCAAAAATGCATTTTGCGTGATATGCATTGAAAACGGCAGAGGGGATGGAAACATAATAATGGATGTTGTATACACTGCACAGATATCAGATCTCTTTGAAAAACGCTTTTTTCGTGTTCCTGAAACCCCGTTAACAACTGCTGGAAACAAAGCACACATGAAAGTGAGTTGCTTTGTTAAAACTTCCTGTTCGGTTGAAACGAGGAGGAAAAAAGAATCGGAAATTCGGGCGGAAGTCGAGAAAACAACGAATCAGGGGCAGAAAAAGGGTTTCGTTAGGCCTCTGTTACGCAATATTTTGGCCTTTGAACCTTTTAATATTACATGCAAACGTTATGCCTCGAAAACGTTGCTTTAGTCTCCCTTACACGCCATTTAAAGATGCTAGATGGAATTTCTAATGTCCCCTTTGAGATAGCTACGACTGGCATTATTCCACACGGCATCCTTATACGTTCACAGCCGCCGTTCTTGTTTTCCGTCGCATAGTTTTCCAAGAAAATATGAAACCAGACCTTCTCTTCCCAACCTAGAAGTTTTGCGGCTTGTCTTGTCTGGTCATGCCTGTTGCATTGCTAATGGTGTTCACGAATGCTAAAAGCGATGTTGTTAACGAAAGAGGGCCAATGAAGCATGTTGTTAAATATAATATTCTGATGATTCAACGTATTTTTGCCGCAAATGCCGCAGAATAAAAGAACCCTTTTTAACTCGACTGAATCACCTCGTTCAAAGCATCATAACGCAGCTACTTTGATGATTAAGTCGCGTCCTTGCAGGGGATATTTCGACGGAAATTGATGTAAATTATTTACAATAGAGGGTTATTCATGATGTTATAATGTGTGCTAATTGAACCGAAACCTCAGTCGTATCCCTGATGCTGATGATATGTAAAAAGTGAATCCCCGGCCGTCATATTTCCATCACCATTAAGGTATACAATCCACCAGCCAGCTCCTAACCTTTATCCTCTGGAAGCACACAATTCTTGGAACCGGACACGTAATCCTTCAGCCCCGGAGTCACATTCTCCCGCTTCGTCTTGAGATAGCACGGGCCCTCCCCGGTCGTGGCCTTGCCCCATGTCCAGTACAGGCACTCGGGAGTGTCCGCGCACGCCCGGGCGCACGCATGCCTGCTCGGCTGGCGGTGCTCATGCCCCATTAAGTGGTTGTTGCCGAAGTAGGCCGTGTTGTCCTCGTAGCAGAGGCAGTCAGGGCCGAACTCATTGTCTGGGTCGGCGCAGCCCTTTTCCTTGGCGCCCTTTGTTTTGCCTTTGGGCAGCCGGCCGGGCCGAGGTGTGGTCTCGGCTGCAAATGGCAACAAGTCTTTAGTGCTTTGCTGGTGCCATAAAATGGCCCTGGTGAAGTTCTTTTCACTTTTGACTGCAAATCCTTTTTTGCCCTGTTTCAGTCTCTGTGATGATAATGCAAAACCCTCGAGTTCCCAAAACAATGGAAGATTTCCTCATCGCTGGAGGGTGGAACGAAAATGAAAGTTATGCTTTTTTCCGACCTAGCAACGTCTGATTACGCGCAAAATGAAACGCATAAATAGCATAAAAGTGCAACGAAACAGCATCAGAAGCCACTTCGGTTCGTAATAATTTGTTCCTTCCGGTACGCGGTGAAATGGAACAAAGTCTTAGGGATTTATTGCTTCCTTCAAGAAATGAGGAAGGAACACGTCTTAAGAACATTTTCAAGTGCAAGATATATTAATATGACAGACTCAATCCTACTTAACGAGCCGCCACTTTCATCCAAAAGAATAACAATCGAACTCAGACCACAGAGCGGAAAAAGTTCTTTCACCGAGAAATAACTGTAGTCGTCTCTATTTGACTTTCGCTTTCTTTGCCCTTGATTGTTCAGTCTTATTCCCACTTCTACTACTTTTATATACCCCGGCAACAACTTCTTTCCGAGCAGAGGCCAAATGGTGATGATGGCCACTACAGAATATAACTTCTTCCAACACAAAAGTCCTTTCAGGCAGAAAACACAAAATCAAGGCGACTGCTGTACAAGACAGAGCTCGAGTGCCCCTATATGTAGCTACATTTGCTCACCCGTCTGAGTAAAACGAGGACTTTGCTCTTGATTGAATCTCTCAGACTTTCCTTTTCTTTCCTCCATACAATGAATGTGCATACGCAGTGTGATTGCCTTTTTAACATATTCACTTTCACTCATTGGTTGGGGAACAAGTTGAGACTTAATGGCCCGACCACACGACATAGAAGACCACTATCTAGTCAATGTTTAGCGGTGAAAAATCGATTTTTCTCCAATGAGCACAATCTATGGAGACATACGACAATATGAACCCAATTTTTATTGCTTGTTCATTGATGAACGACCAATTTCTATTGAATTGCAAAAATTAGGCTTGCTTCTAATTTTTGCAATCTAATAAATTGCAAAAAATCAATTTTCAATTGAACTATTTGGGTTACAAATTCCATATTTTAAGCAAAAAATGGATGTATTATAAAACTTAGTAACCCTAGATCCATATTAATTAATCATACAGAAGAAATTATGCAGGGGCCAGACTGAGCCCCTGAACCCATTACATTGGTGGGCACAGTGCATTCTTCAGACTCCAATCTAGGAGCCCTTTATGCAATTGTAGCTATATAATAAATCTTGATTCTATAAAAACCGCCCTGCCTTGCCTAACTAAATTTGACGCACTAAGCACCTTTGAAAGATACAAAATTGATGCCCTAAAGTAATTAAATGGGGGTCTCTTTTTAGGTGCTCCTTGGTTACTTAAAAATAATATTCAAAATTTAATGCCCTTTAAATGCAGAAATAATGTTTATAGACCATATTTTATATAATGAAACTATAGTTTTGTTCCAGAAATATATTCAAAGGAGTTTTGAAATGACGAAAAATTTATTGCAAAAATTGACTTCTCATCAATTTTTCCGATATGTCGTCTGTGCCGATAAATGCTACTCATCGATGAAAACGACAAATTGCAATGAACCAGCGATGAAAGACCGCTAAAAAGCGGTGCTCTTCTATGTCGTCTGTTCCGGCCTTAAATAATAAACTTGCAAAAAAGGCATAAAATGTAATCGCCCAACTCACCGTCTCTGACGAGCCCCATGAAGTCTATGGACTCAGCCCCAGCAACCTCCACAACATCAAACTCAGCCTCG
>LR138279.1:0-36128 GCA_900659605.1 Tisbe holothuriae | reverse complement strand
AGAAAACCAATGTTACCCAAAAATGTTACCCAAACGAAGTCAGCTGTTGGTACGACAATAATAATGGATAACGGATTGGTTGAGGAACAAGTTGAGACTTAATGTAGAGCACAGACATAATATTCATAATAATACATTCGTGCTCAGAATTCATTGTGACCTTAATATAGATGTCCTATTACACCCATTTAATTAAACCTCGAGTCGCCCACATTGAATTGTCTTTATTGCCACGGTGACAAGGGCCGTAATTGACTTTTTCCCTCTCTTTTATTACCAAAGGATGGCGACAATACACGGCTTCAATGCCGCTCATTACAACTTCAATGCGTAGTAATATAATTGTGTGAAAAAAAAGGATTGCAAGGTGTCGATTATTTTCTTTTCCTTGGCTTGAGGGAGAGAAAAAAGCTTGTGTAAATAAGGGACTGAAGGTTACAAAGCAAACAAGAGTTTCTTCTTTCGGTTTTAAAAATGTTTTAAAAAGTCTCTGCGCTAATTTTCACAAGACATCCTCGGGCGGGAAAAGATAAGTACGGAGCTGGAGTTTTGTGTACCGGTCGAAGGCCGATTGCAAAGAATAGACTTCTGCTGCCGCCTTTTATTAACTGCGAAATCCGTTTCGGCAAAGTCACGACTTTACAAAAAAGAAGGATTTGTTCGATTTCACGATCGAGGATATTTTGGCGCAGATGGCGAACAACAACCATTTTAGGGAATATTGGCACAGGACACTTTCAAAGGATGTTTAAGAATACAATTGTCAAAAACACTATTATTGGGACATAAAGAATACAGTTATACTGCTGCTAAGGGAAAAATATTTTTAGACAACGGTTAGGATAAGAAGACAGACTATAATAAACTGCAGTTCAACCGAAATGACATAACCTTACAATGTCATTTCCTCTTTAACGATCGCCAAAAACAGAAAGTCTATCTATTTTATTGACATTTCTCCCTCTATTTTATCACCAACGGCAGCAGCAAAAGCAACACGATTGAAGAAGAAAGTTGACAGCAGAAGATCCGTCTTAAACTGGTTCTCTTCCATCATTGAATCGCATCCAGAGAGAATTCAACAAGAGTGAAAGGTGTCTCTCCTTTTCTTCCTTTCTTTCTCCTTAGGGGGCCTCACTCAAACCAAGCACACAGGCTTTGCATCCAACGCGGATTGACACGCAAGAATAAATAAGTAAAACGTGGATTTAAAAGGTAATGCAAGACAACAGTCGTTTTGTGTTTGCATTGGAACAGAAGAAGTGCATTCGACAATGTTTACATGTTAATAGCAATTTATAAAGGTTGACAATATGAGGGTTTATGCATATTTTGTATCTCTAAAATGAAGACATCTTTCTAACGCTTGCTTATTCTGTCGTCTGAGACTTAAACTTTTCTCCATTTCTGACAGATCACCACCGTCTTCGTGACAAGCTCAGCTGCAAATCCAAAAGACACACATACTCATTCCGACCGACCACGAGGAAAAAGAAGAAGAAGAAGACTTTCAGTTGTTATGTACAACCTGGCGAGTGGAGAAAACGACGGTGGTACCGATTGGTACGACGACGAGCGTTGCTGCTGCTGCTGCTGCAATCTCTGTGTACGCTCTCCTGTCACTGCAGCTGAGCTGTTGGTTTGCCTCGCTGGCAACTGTGGCTGCTCAGCTCGTTTGGCACATAACAGGTTGGGAACACAACTCGGAAGAAGAGCATGAAGAGATTATTAAGTCTCCAAACCGGATTCCACACAATACCGGTAACAGAGTTGTTGTCTCTGTGCGTGCTCAGGTTTTATGGCACTGCAACTGAGATCATAAATGCTCAAGGTAGAAACAGGAACGTGTGTCTGTGTACATTTGAGATATACTCTTTTTTCGACTCTGGAATGCATTTTATATGTTGCGCGCAATAGCTTTTAATACCTCATAAACTGTTGGATAATCTATGTCGGTTATATCAGGTTTGGAATATATAATTTACATTTGTCTAGTGTGAACCCTGGGAATTTTAAAACATAAGCGGAAAAGGGGAATTCCAACGTAATCTATTTTGGCAATACCGGTTCCTCAAAATTCTGTTTAATTGACCATCGCGTCGGCCATATAAAATTATTACGCCGTAAATCCATCGTACAATTATTATCAAAGGAACGTACGTACGATAAGAAGAATAATTGACGGAAGCTTATCTGCGGTGATATTTACCCCCACTATTTTTCTCCATTTCCAAGTTGTCAATATTTGCTCCAACTACAGTTCCTTTCTTCAGTCCTACCTTCTAAATCTCCGCTGTCCGTGGCATTCCTATCATCGGCCGGGATGGGGCAGCCCTTGCCGCAGTTGCCCCACTTGCCCTTGCCGCCGACGTGCCTCCCGTCGGGCGTGACGAGCGTTGAGCACCACGCCTTGTGCTCCGTGAGGTGGGCCTGATCCCACGTGCACTGCGTGTGCGTCGCGCCGTTGAACTTGAAGGGGAAGATGCACGGCTTGCCGGACGCGGCACCGCCGTCAGTCACGCACACGGGCTCTGCAATGAAAACGGATTAGTTGCATAAAATGGATCTCCTTCTTCAAAGTGTATATTTGTAATCTGAAACCGGCATTTGCGTGAATAATGTCATAAGAATGTTTTCTACTTTGCTGTACCTGCGTCCTTGTTCTTGGGCGGGTTCACCTTGTCCACCTCCTGGGCCTGCGCCAATGGCTGGCAGCAGCTCCACAGGGCGGCGGTGGCGATCACCGCTAGCGGGAGGGACGACCTCATGGTGCGCACTGTCCCTCGCATGTTGGGCGAGCTCGCACCCACTGACACGGACGTCAGTCAGGCAACAAGTTTCTTTTCCTCTCAATCTGCCTGACACGAATTATGACATCTTTAAATTTCCTTTCTCTTCCTCCCCCGGCTCCCTGCTGTGGAATCTGTTTGGCCACTGGTGCCGGTTTCACTGCTTACAGGAGGGGACACTCGTCGTTAATTGCATAAAACACTTTGCGGTGGTCGATTGTTAATTAAAAACTGCACTCCTTTTGTATCTCATATACCTCCGATCGCCACCAGCAATCGTCTCTATTTTCTTTCAATGCAGTCCTGAGTGCGGAGGAGAAGAAGAAGAAACTGAGCGTGGCTGAAGAAAAAAACCTCTTCTCCTTTTCAAGAAGTGGAGACAGAAGAGAGAGAGAGACTGAGCTGTGAGAGGGAGTCCAACTCGAGCAGCTCCAAGTAGGGAAGAAGGTGTCGTGAGCGCCGCTTCGTATGCTTCGAGGAGGAGTCCCCTTGTGCGTGTGCGGCTGATGTGCGACGACGACGACGACAGCGGTAGCAGTGGTCGTCGCCAGCCCGGAGTAGAGGAAGAAAAAACACTTTTCCCCTCACTTATTTTTACCTTATTCCTTCCTCCCTCTGGTGCTCGGCCGCTGCTGTGGAGAGGGTATTTTCTCCTCCTCCTCCTCCTAGCTGAGTGGGACGCGCGCCGTCGATTTCTCCGAAAGGTAGAAGCGGGATGATCGTCGTCGGACGGACGGACGGTCGGCGATGTTCTTTGGAGTAGATCTTATACCAGGCAATGCCAGGTAGGGGAACAGGTACGAAGGGAAAGAAGGAGAGCTGCAGAATAGCATGATTTCCATACAGGCATAGAAACGGGCCGAGCGAGTGTAGTGGTAGTAGTATGTTCGTACATTTTTTGTTCTACCATTACCAAGTTGGAGGTAGGAGGTGGAGAAACCATTGCCGGTTCGGCCGGCTATATCGGAATATAAGAAGAAGGCCTCTTTGCCACATTTTGAACCAGATTCGTACGCGTCGGCCATGTCAGGGGGTGGCTGCAGCAGCAGCAAGCACAGGTCGATGATGATGGCACACACTCGGCTGACATGCAGACATTGGAGAGACGCGGTTCACGTTAAAATAAGAAAGGTTGCGAGAATATGTGCTGCAAAAAGTTTATTCAAAAGTAAATCATTTCGTTCATAATTATGTTATAATCGTTGCTAAGGAACTTTAATTGTTGGCAAGTATGATTTTATTACATGGTTTAAATTCTAATGTATTCTTCAAGTATCTTTATAAGGAGCCTTCTAGCAAAAGATCTCTTTGTGAGCCCTCAAAGTTGACAAGTCTCTCAACAAGGACCGGCTTCTTTTATCTCCAGAGCCTTTCTTTTATGCATGCACTGCTCTCTTTGCAGCGCGGTCAGATCCAAGCTAAGTTTTCCCTTCAAAGCTAAAGATCCAAGAGGGCAAAAATGAGACACACATGATAAAAGGCGGGCAAAAGGGAGATAAATGGCCAAACCAAATGTTGACAGTTGAGGTTTCAGATGGTGCACATTTTTAGTACTTCATTTCTCACTTCATAGCCGTTCTTTTCCCTAAAACGACCATAAAGTAAGTTAGAATTACGTGTCCCTCGAGTGCCCTGTAACAGTTTTATACAAGGGACGCGCAGAGGCACATTATGCATCATCTTTGCTGCTCCTTTTTCTTCTTCTAATAGAGTCATTTTTGTGCTGCATTGTCTGTATATAAATGGGGTATTTATCAATGTGGGGGAAACAAAAGTAGTATTCTTTGTTGTTTATGTTACATGTTCACATGGAATATTATTTGGAATGCCTGCTCCATTTTTTCCCTTTTGTCGGACTTGAATGGATTATTTAGTTTCCTTCTTCTTCCCCTTTCACATTTTTGTTCCTGCCTGGTATTGATGCACCCACAGGGCTCTTCACCAACACACGACAGGACTTTTTTCAAATGAAATGTATATGTAATTTTGTCCTTACATGCTATTATACAAGTTATTAAAGTGTAGTAGGATTTAGGGGGCTCTCGGAGGGACGGCACATCATCACAGAATGAATGACTTTTATATAACTATTCTCGTTGTTTCCTGTTCATTCCTTAAAGATCTTCTTTGCATAGTACCATATTCTGAAGAAGTATTCGTCCCTCCTGAGCACTGATGACGTCGTGTACGACTTGATGTCGGCGTCCATGTTGGCCTCGCGCATCCACGATGACGTGTCCGTCAGGTCGGTGAAGCTGAGGGAGGGGGTCTCGTCGCGCTTGGACTCGTGCTCGGCCTCATCCTCGGTGTAGTCTGAAAAGTAATAGTTACAAGAGTTCTTATTACTTTATTCGTTAAAAAGTAATCCTCACCTGGAGGCCGCACCACCTTGAACGGCTCGTCGTTCTCCAGCGGGTCGCTGAAACCGATCTCGTTCTTGGCAAAGATCCTGATGAAGTACTCGTGGCCTTCCGCCAGGTCCTGGACCTTCAGCTTCTTGATGTCGGACGTGACCCTGCCCACCTCCATCCACATCTGACGGCGGGCGTCGCGCACGGCGATCTTGTAGCCCTCGAGGGGCGCGCCGCCGTCGCTCTCGGGGGCGCCCCACTCAACCATCATGGCGTGGGGGCCGAGAGGGGTGATCTCGAGGGGCGCGGTGGGCGGGGATGGCGGTCCTGAAATGATGTGTTATAAGTGCACTCCTCTCTACATCTCCCTTCCCGTCTCTATTACGTCCATTACAGAGTACATTAGGCTTCTCTTTTCTTCTTCTCTTGTCTCTCTACCATCCGTGTACACACAAAATGAGGAAAGAAAAGTTAACCTCTGTCTTCTTCGCTACCGTATTGTTCTTCTTCCCTCTCTTTCTCCGGGATAAGCTTATTATCCCAATATTATCTAGAGATGAGACAAAAGAAACTTTCCGCAGCTCCGTACTAGATTCTTACTTTTAAATGTAATGTACTATCTTCAATACATGACACTTACTTGCGTGGGTCTGTAGGCTGACCTTACTGGTCTGCGCAGGCGGTCCCGCGCCCACCTCGTTCTCCGCGCTCACCCTAAAGTGATACTCGCTCTTCTCGCGGAGGTTATCCACGGTGAAGAGCGTGACCGAGGGCTCGACCGTGGCGATCTTCTCCCAGGCCTGGCCGGTGGCCACCAGCTGCTTCTCGAGGATGTAGCCGGTCAGCTCCACACCGCCAGTGTTGGACGGGGGGCTCCACTGGAGGGTCACACTGCGGCTAGTCACGTCCGTCACCTAGCAAGAAGTTAACCCTTGATTCCGTCCGTACGCGAAATTATCTATAGTGGCATACCTGGACTGACGGGCTTCCTGGGAGACTCTTTGGCGTCGCCTTTGTCGTGGAGAACGTCTCCTCGATGATGAACGGCTCGCTGCACCCGACCGAGTTCTTTGCGAGGATCCTGAAGTTGTACGCCGAGTTCTTCTTGAGCCCCTTGATCTCGATGACGCAGAGGGAGCTGGTGCCGACCTGCTTCCACGACTTCTTGCCCACCTCGCGGCGCTCCACGATGTAGTCGGTGATGGCGGTGCCGCCGTCGGATTCGGGGGCGTGCCAGCGGAGCTCCATGGAGTCGTCGGTGCGCCATTCGACATTGGCGGGGCCTTGGGGAGGGCTGGGCTTGTCTGGAAGGAATATTTGACGTCGTTTAATTTCTTATGCAAAAATATTGCCCGGTCACTAAATTTCGTTTTCACCGTTGCTGCAACATTACATTAAAAAATGCACTCATGTAAAGAACAAAAGTGGATTTTTATTCTTTTTCTAAGAGTAAAATCATGTAAAAAGAGATGATAGAAAAACTTTTCTTATTTTTAATAAAAGGCTGCTTTCTAAATGTTCATTTTTGAAGGAGCACTTAACGACGGATGACAGAGAATATAAACCGACTTGAAAATGCAGGAAGCGTTTCAAAACCTTGCCTTGATCATGTTTGAACTTGATTGGTTTGGTCCCGACACAGTTGCAAAACGGAGACCAGTGCCAGGATCGCGAGAGCACGTCAAAACACATATGGGCTCAAACGAGCTTCTCCTTCACTAACGGCCAAGCTCATTCCGAGAGTGACGTTGTGAGGAGAAGATCTCTTTTTTAGGCCTTGCTGCAAGGCATGGAAAGGAAGTAAGCAAGGTGTGCTTCAGAGTGTTTACTTTTCCCCCACACGCTGGAAGAAATCTTAAGCAGACACACCAAGCAAGGCTTTGAAGAGCGGAAAGAAGGCTGGGAGGCAAAAAGTAAAACTTCTGACAGCATCTGAGGAACACTTTCTATTTTCTTCCCCCATCTTAAAGTCTTTAAAAAGATCTTTTTCGTCATCGTTTGTGCGGCAGCAAGCGAGCAACAGCTAGCAGATTCTTGGAGAGGGAAATTGATGATAACTTGTGTTCAATGTATTAGGGTGACAACAGCTGGCTGCAAGATTAATAGCGAATGAACTTCACTTCACTTAAGCGAACAGTCCATTTTACTAATTGCTCACAAAGTTTGAAAAGAAGCAATACTTCATACCCGCATGTTTAAAGACTTTTTAAGCAGCTCTAAGATCGACTTTTATCCGAGGCGAGACGTGATCTTCTGCCAAAAAACTAAGCGGGTAAAGAAGACCCTTGGGACGGAGGAGAAGGAGGAATTAGGAGGAAGCGAAGTATTCCGAGAAGGGAAAGTCAATTCTGTCTGTCTATATGAGCAAGTGGGAGTGAAATGATGAGGAAGAACGACAGCTGGCTTCTCTACTTAAGCACTTCACAAGTCTTCATCTCTTTGAGAAATTAATATTTGGTGGAAGAAGCTAAATTTCCAGACGCGTTTAATATTGTTAGGTATATGCATATGGCAAGTTCTTTTGAAGTTAAAGTTGTAGAACCTTCATGCACTCTACTATGTGTTATGCTAACTTATAGTCCAGGTCTTAGTTCACAGTATACGTACTTATACAGATCTGTGGTTTTCTGCGACGGAAGCACCATAATCAACTAGTTTCCTTTAACTGCTTTCCGTGAAATACGAGTATAATCATATGGAAATGCACATACCTTTGATTCCCAGAGTGAAGTCGACGCTCACGTCTGAAACTTCATTGTTGAGCTTGATTGTGTAGACGCCGCAGTCGAGGCTCTCAGCCTGACGGATGGTGAAGGACACGCTGGAGCGGGACACTGTCGTCACAATCTGAGCAATTAAATCATTAATTAGTAACTACTACATCCTCTTTTTACTATAATTACCCTCTCATTAACGCTGATCTCCTGACCTTGGAAGAACAAGGTGACCTTTGGCTTCTTGAGCGCCTCCTGTGTGAGCGGCACGTTGAAGGTGACATCCTGACCCTTGGTCACGACCTGCTCCCGGAGCATCTCATCCTCAGCAAGCTGGAGACGATCGTCGCCGCCCTTGAGCTCGAGCTCAGCAGATGAGCGCACGTTCTCGGCCACGCAGGTGTACTGAGCGATGTCCTCGGCGGAGGCGGATTTGATGATGAGGGTGTGGCTGCAGCCGGAGACCTCGAACGAGTACTTGGAAGACTCACTCAAGGTTTCCTTGTTCCTATCAAGCAAATTATGACATAAGTTGATGATATAATGCAGTTTAAAATAAAAAACTTACTTCATCCATGTGACCTTGACATTCTCCTTGGATAGGGTGACCGTCAGCCTGACGTCCTGTCCCAGGTCCCCGGTGACGGTATCCTCCAGCCGCTGCACAAAGTTGACCTTGGGCTCCTCCACGGTCAACCCTGCTGAGCAGGTGCGGCTGCTGGACGTGATGGTGCACGAGTACTCGCCCGCGTCCGTCAGCTCAGCACGCGCAATGTCCAGTCTCTGGGCCTTGCCGTCGATCTTGAGCTGGACGCGTCCGGCCTTGTCCAGGTCTGGGATCTCCTTGCCGTCCTTGAACCACTTGGTGAGGGCGTCGCCCTTGTTGAGCTCGATCTCGAAGGCGGCGCTCTCGCCGGCGGTCACCTTGGCGGGGGCGAGCTCGCGGATGAACTCGGGAGGGAGTTCTGAGGAATGAAGGAAAGAAATCCAGGTCAACTTTCTGTTTTGCGGTAAACGTCAATATTGCACATTATTCAATTATAACTTCAGTGAGAAAGAACTGAGGGTTGCGTAGACAGTAGGTAATTGAGGTACATCCTCCTGTCTGGCAAAAGCCATATTACTCGTAATGGAAATAGAAAGCAAATCTCTTGGGAAGCATCACTCATCCGAGCGAACAAAAGTAAGTCAGGGCCTTTGATGTCCATCTAATAATTAGTGGATTACTGCCTACGCTTTTATATGAATAGATCTTTTATGAGAATAAATGTCCACAGACTAGAATTGTTGACTACATCACATCTCTGGACTAATCAAGAATGAATGCCCTCTGAATTGTCTCGTAACTTACCGACCACAGTGAGCTCGCAAGAACACTCCTGCTCTCCGGCCGACACGACAAACTCTCCCTCATGATGCACCGTCGTGTTCTTGATCTGTAACGAGTGCTTCCTGCCCTCGCTGCTGAACGTGTAGTCGCCGTTGTTCCTGTCGATCGCCTGCCCGTCCTTGTGCCAGACAATGTTGCCCACGTCGGAGCTGACCTCCACGTTGAGCTCCACGCTGACGCCCTCCTTCACCTCCACGTCCTCCAGCCGCTGAGCGAACTCAATCTGCTCGCCCTGCACGCAGAGGTTGGCGGACGTCTGCACCGTTCCCGAGGAGTTGTCCGCCTTGACCATGTACTCGCCGTCGTTGGCAGCGGACGCCTTGTCGATGGAGAGCGTGTAGATGTTCTCCTTGGCGCTGATGGTCATGCCGCCGCCGACCTTGATCTGGGCGCCGTTGTGGAACCAACGCAGGGACGGTGCCGGCGTGCCGGTGATGACGGTCTCCAGACGGACAGAGTCGCCCGTCTTGCAAACGGTGGGCGTGAGTGGCTTGACAATGACCGGAGCTTCCTTGGCCTCCTCTCCTGCAGGCTTGCGCTCAGTCACGTTGAGGACGAGCGTGTTGGTGGCCTCGCCCTCGCGGTTCTTGGCGAGCACCTCATACGTGCCCGCGTCGTCCATGGTCAGCCCGGTCAGCTTCACGATGGAGCAGTACATGTGCATGTCGGCCTGGTGCACGACGCTGACGCGCGTCGTCTCCTTGAGCTCGACCTTGTTGTGGTACCACGTGACCTCAGCCTCGGGGATGGCCACAAAGCGGCACTCCAGCTCAGTGGAGTCGCCCAGGTGCGCGGTCTTGGTCTGCGGCCGCTGGGCGAAGGTGGGTGGGATGCCCTCCACGATATCAACAGTGGAGCTCTCCCTGGACAGACTGCGGCGGTCGTGCTTCTCAGGACCATGCTCAGATAGAGGATGCTCCACGACGAGCTCAGCCGATGAGGACGCGAATCCGACGCAGTTCTTGGCGACGCATGTGAACGTTCCGGCGTCCTCCGGGAAGACCTCCTTGATGACCAGGGTGGCCTTGTTGCTGTCGTCGTAGTAGATCTGGAAGTCTTGCGACGGTTTGATGATGGCGGTCTGACGGAACCAGGTGATCTGGGGGCGGGGGTTGCCCTCGACCTTGCAGACGAACTCGACAGCGGCGCCATCGGGGGCGGCTTGAGAGGTGACCTTCTCGGTGATCTTGGGGGGAGTGGTCTGCTCGCCAGACTTGGGTTCTGAAAAGGGATGATTATTTAGTACAATGGGCATTAATACTCGTTTTTCTGGTTACTTACTGTCAAAGACTGGCAGCTTTTCAATCTTCTCCACGAGCTTCTTCTGCACGTAGAGCGTGTACGTCTGCTCGTCCTTGAGGTACTGCGCCGGAACCCAGCCAGACTCCTCAGTCAGATGCTTGCGCACATACCACCAGTCGGCGTTGTTCCACTCCAGCACGTGAACCTTCTCCCCCTCGACCAGGTTCATCGCCTCCCCGGTCTCAGACACGAACGTGGCCAGCGCGAAGAACACGTCGCCCTCCTTGATGTCGAGCGGCGGCACCGCGGCCGCGGCGGAGCTCTCGGAGATCGGCTCCTCGATCACCTGCTGTGGCTGCTGCGGCGTCGGCTGCTCCGTGGCCGTGGCGTCGGCCGACGGAATCATCTCGGACCGCACCTCCGTCACGGAGATGTCAGCCGCCTGTGCCGTGCTCATCTTGCGGGTCATCTCGACCATCTCGGCGTACTTCTCGTTGACGTTGTCAGTGGCGAAGTCGTCCGGCTGGAAGCTGGTAACGACCTCCTCGGTCTTGTACGACTCGGCGGAGAGCGTTGTCATGAGTGCCTTGAAGCCAATGTCCTTGAGGTCGACCGTCTCCTGTCCGGCGGCTCCGCCGGCGCACTCCTCTGTCAGGACCTGGTTGACGACGGCGCTGTTTCCGCCAATGCGCTCCACTGCCTTGAGCATCGCCATCTGGGACTCTGTGGACTGCAGATCGGGGAACTCGGACGCCTCGTAGGCGGCGTTGACCTCGGAGACGGAGGCTCCATGGGCCAGGCGGTCGGTGATGGTTTCAATGGCCTTCAGGGGGCCGCTGATGTCCTCAGCCGTCTATTACAATTTATGGTATTACTACATTTCCTTATCAAATCCTTAGCATAATTATTAAAAGTTATAGCCTAATCCAGTGTCAGACAAAAAAAATTGGTGGCCAGAACATGAGAAAACTCCGAAAAGGGATAAATCCTTAGGTCAGAACATATAGTGTTCAGTGACGTTGGGAAGCACAATCGAAAGAATACCGACGACACAACCCCAAACAATATCGAAAATATCTTCCCCAACAATTAATAACAATAAAACTAGGCTACACCACACCTAAGCATAATCCTTCTACGTATGACTTGCTGTGTCCTTTAAATGTAACTTACCGGTTTGTCCGGGATTTTCTTGAGCTGCACTTGCTCCCTCTCCACCTCTTCCTTCTTCTTCTCCACTTTGGGAGTGGGCTTCAGCTGAACCTTGAAGTCCGGGGCCTGCAAACACATGATAAATTAGACTCAGGCCTTTATGATGCCCCCGCAAAGGGGAACTTGATTCTCTCGTTAACAGAGTAACGCAAAGAAGGTGAAAGAAAAATGATGCGATTAGAGACTAGCATGCAATAATAATAGTTGAGGTCAGGTGACCACGTCGATACTAGAAAGGGCATTCGAATCTATTTATAACAGAATCATGCATCAAAAATAGAGACCCCATGCGTGCAGAGATCTAGTCTAAGGAAACGGCGTCGGACAAGTGGATGTTTAATGCAGTTATTAGGACTTAATACATGCATCTAAACATCCATAAATATAACCCACAAAATAGAATATCAGGTTCAACGTTCTTAAAGAACATTGTTCCCGATATGTGGGCTTGTCAAATATGGTTATGTATTGTTTGTGAGGGTTAATGCTTTTATATGTTTGCGTCCGCTATTTACATAATTTTAACATCATTATCAATAGTTTAATCATCATGCATAGAACGTGCTCTTTAAGAGTTTAGCTGAAAAGAAAAATAGTGGTTTGTTAGGATTGTAAGTGTGTAAGACGAGTGTTGGACAAACATAAGGGTGCGGGTTTAAGTGTAAATATATGCAGTATAGTGTAAATGTGTGTGTGTTTAGGTTGTTGTTGTGCAGGCTATTATGACACTTAGACAGTTCGTGCTTTCATTATTCATTCCGTTGTTGACTATTTATACCGTATTCCATGCTTCATGCCCATTCACTGTTCTCAGGCAAAAATATCCATTATTTACACCTCTTAATATCTTGACAAGATGCAGGAGGAAGGAGAGTATGTACATAGAATGTCTAGACTAATCACAGACTATGACAACATGTTCCAGCATGCGCATGCGACGAGAGGCATGCCCCTAAAAAGACCCAACACCATGCCAGTAAAGAAATGGAATAGAGAGTGCCTTGGGCATGGCGTCTGGTACCTTTGTCGGTGCGGCCGCAGGAGGCTTGTTTTTCTGTTTCGGTTTCTTAAGTATGGCTTTTGTCGGTTGTTGTGGTGGTGGCTGTTGTGTAGGAGGAGGAGGAGGTGGTGTGCTAGTGAGTGGTGTCTCTTCTCGTCTCTCATCCTCCTCAATGTCTTGCAGGTCCTGGTGGGAGTCTGCAAAGGTGACCTCCTTGTGCTGGAGCTCAGGGCTGGCTACGGGCACGTCATCGCCCAGGGAGGAGGAAGATTTGTGGTCTGACTCAGGAGAGGAGATTCTGGGAGAGGGGGTGAAGTCGGATTTGAACTCATCGGACGAGAGTTCTTCAATAGGAACTTCAATGGGAGCGTCGACTTGAATCGGCTCTTCAGTGGCCTCTTCAACTGGCTCTTCAATGATACCTTCAGAAGTTAAAATTACTTCTTCCGGTTTCTGTTCTGTGGTTTCCATTTCCATTGATTCCGTCTTAGTAACCTTTTTGACCTTCTTTTCGCCAGTTTTGGTAGTTTTAACCTTTTTGACCACCTTGACCTTCTTAACCTTGCCTGTGGCTGCCTCGTTATTCACTTCTTCGGCAGCAACCTTATCTTGTCTGGCCTGTGTAGTAGTTTCAGCAAGTTCTTCATTTTTGTCTCCCGCTTGTACAGAAGCTTTTCTCTGTGAAGCATTCTGTTCAATTACTGATTGCTCCAACAAAGTCATTTGCTCATCCTGTTCTTCATGAGACTCTTCCTGGGCCTTTTCAACATCCTTGGAACCCTCAGTGCTGATTGTAGCAGTTTTAACTTCAGGAGCTGTTGCTGAAGGATGATCAGCAGACGGTTCTTCAACTGACTGGATGTTTCTCTCCAGAGTGGAAGAATCCTTTCTAACTTGTTCAGTTGTCATTGAAGTTGTTGGTTCCACTGGAGCTGGTTCTTTGGAGTCGGCACTCTCAACTGCTTTTTCATCTGCTGTCTGAGATTTGGTCTCAGGTTCCATGTCTGGCTTTGACTCAGACTCAGACACACTTTCCTGAGGCTTAACAACTTGAGATGCTCCTGTCGAGGACTCCAGCGTTTTGAATGGAGCTTCTTCAGCAGACGATTGAATGATGATCTCAGCCTTAGATGAAGTTGTTTCTGACTGTGATTCAGATTCAGCAGAATCCTTCTGGAACAATGTCTCTGTGAAACGTCCTTCATCTTGAGCTAACTCGGAGTCTGTTCTTTTAACTACAGTGTCTTTAGCAATAGAAGTTTCCTTTGTAGAGTCTTGAGCTGGTACCAAAGCTTCCTGTTGGTCCGATTCATTCTGCTCAGGTTGTTTCTCTACCTCGGAAGGAATCTTAGTTTCATTTACCTTTGGAGCCTTCTTTTTCTTTTTCTTCTTCTTTACCTCTCCACTAGCTTCAGCAGTTGACTTTAGAAGCTCTTGTGCGACCTCAGTATCAGTCTGATTAACTAGATCCACTGAAGGCTTACGTTCATTCTCTGTTTCAGATTTGATGACATCCTTGGATGAAATTTCGCTGACTTGCTTCATAGCAACGGCTTGTTCCGTTTCAATTCTGGGTTGATCTGTGACAGTCAATTTTGCTTCCTCAGCTTTGCCTGGTTTCTCAACTGTGGATTTAGGAGCATTCAGTGAGACAGGTGGCTCTTGGATAGAATCTTCCTGAATAAGTGATTCCTGAATTGTTGATGTGGCTTCTGAAGTGGCAACTTCTGAACTGTTGTCCTTCTTAAGTTTTTGAGTTCGTGTCTCTTGAATTGGAGACTCCTGGATTGCTGTCTTTTTAATTGGAGACTTCTGACTTGGTGTTTCCTGAGTTGCTGTCTTCTGGATAAGTGCCTCTTGAGCAGGTGCCTCCTGAGTAGGTGCCTCCTGAGTAGGTGCCTCCTGAGTAGGTGCCTCCGGAGTAGGTGCCTCCTGACTAGGTGGCTCCTGACTAGGTGACTCAGCCTCAGCTGGTTCATCTAACTTTTCTTGGCTGATGGGATGAGTTGGTTGTGTCTCTTCAACAATGACTTGTTCCTCTTTGTGTGGGGATTCTTTCGCAAACTTAGCTTCAGTCACAGCTTCAGCTTGAGTTGCAGTCAGATCTGTCTTATCTTTAACGGAAGGCGTTGACTTGACTTCTTTGCCTTTCACCTTCTTGACTTTTTTCTTTGTTTGCTTCGCGGAAACCTCTGAGGAGTTGCTCTGGTCATTCAAGGTGTGCGCATCCTTTACCTTTTCCTGGGGAGAAACTTCTCCTTGGGCTCCAGCCTCAGAACATTCCGAAGTTGTTACTTCCCTTTGCAGAGAAACTTTCCTATCAATGGTGGTCTCCTTCGATAGAGAAGGCTTTCTTTGAACACTTTCCACTGCTGGAGTTGTCTGGATCTCCTCAATATGTTCTACTGATTCATCATGCTGAACGGGTACTGAATCATCCACGATTTGAGAAGGTTGCTCAGAGATTTCTTCAGCTGCAATAGACTCAGGCTGTTTGTCATCCAATACTGGAAGAGTCTCTGGAACCAAATCCTGCTTTGGCTCATTGATTTGTTCCGTCTTGGAATCATCTGACAGAGAGGTTGACTCCTGCTTTTTATCATCCTGAATTGGTTCATTCTTTGGCACCAAAGGTGGTTTGTCATCAATGAGAGGCTCATTCTCATGCTTTTTCTTCTTGATTTTCTTAACCAACCTTTTCTCAGCCGTTATTGATTCTTTTTGTTTAGTCTGTGGAGCTTTGGCGGTCTCAGAAGTAGCTTGCATGTTTTCTTCCTGAGCACCCTTATCAGCCATTTCCTTTTCAGGAGACTCTTCCAATTTTACTTGAGGAGTATCCTGAGCTTTTGTATTTTTGACATGTTCCTGAGCAATATCCTTTTTATTATCCACTGGAACTGGCTCTTCTGGAGCGTGGACAGCCTCAGGCTCATCCACTTTATTATTAGGCTCAACTGGAGTGACCAATGCCTGATGTTCATTTATTTTAGACTTAGGCTTAGCTTGGGTTTCTGGAGTCTCAGCCTCATTCACTTGAGACTTGGTCTCAACTGGAGTGTCCACAGTCTGAGGTGAATTCATTTGAGACTCAGATCCAACTGGAGTTTCAGGAGCATGAGACTCATTTACTTGAAACTTGGGCGCAACTGGAGTGTCTGCAGCCTGAGATTCATGAATTTGATACTCGGGCTCCACTGGAGTTTCAGCAGCCTCAGGCACTGAAGACTGAGACTCCACTGTAGTGTCTGGTTCTTTCACTTGAGACTCTACCTGAAGAATCTGTTCCAATTCTTTGGCCTGGTCCTTTAATCCAGCGGCTTCCGCCTCCAATTTGTCTTTTTCAACCTGCTTAGAAGTAGGCTGACTCTTTTCTGGTTCATTCACAGCCTTTGTTTGAGCAATCGGCAATTCTTCCTCTTTCGGCTCCGCCGACTTTTTAACTTTAATTTTCTTCACAACCTTCTTAGCTTTCTTGCCTTGGCCATCAGTAGTTGAAGTTACTGTGGTTTGGTTCTCATTAGACTTTGGCACTGCCTGGACCTTCTCTGTATCAGGTTTGATACCTCCTACATTTCCCAGCTCTGGCTCTTGAGTCAAAACCTCATCAGGCTTGACGCTTGAAGATTTTCTGGAGCCTATCTTAACTGGGCTGGCATCTTGTGAGCTTGCAACCGAGGATTTTCTTGACTCCTGAGCTTTTGGAGACAAGACTCCGGAATCAGACTGCGTCGTAACAGCATCCTCAAACACTTCTTCTCCTTCCTCCTCTTCTTCTTCCAATATGGCCGCAGTCTCCTTAACTGCAGATCTGATGTCATTCTCATCTTCTTCTTCCTCCACAACAACATTATCCGCCATTTCCTCCTCTCCTTGAGCTTGCTCATACGTCTCCAACTCTTCAATGACCATGCCATCTTGTGACTCAGCCTCAGCCTTTGTTGTCACTGGCGACATTGGTGCCGGTGGAGATTGGATGGTTACATTGGGCTCATCCTCACTAGGAGTCTTGGAGACTTTACGAACAACCTTCACCTCCTTCTTGATCTTTTTAATAATCTTCTTGCCTCCTTTTGAAGTGGTTTGCTGCTGCTCTGTTGAGTCAGTGCTTGGCAGCTTTGGAAGCGGAACCACTAGAGGCTTTTCTTCACTCTCAATCTTCTTCTGTTCCTGCAAGTCAACAATTTCATTCTCACTCTTCATCTCTTCCTGCCTATGTAAATCTGAAACCTGTTGTTGCTGTGTGTTGTTACCCTGCTGTTTCTGATCTATTTGTGTCTGGGTGGGAGTTTGTTGTTTATCAAGGGTTGGTGGTATTTCTACAGAATGTTTGGACTCAGCATTACCCTGAAGAGGGGTTTTGGCCGTGTCAACCTTGTGTTGTGTACTTGCCTGTTTCTGAGGTTTAGCCTCAATCTCTTTCCTCTTGGCTGGCTTCAGTGTGGGCTTATCAAAGGTCACCTTTTCTTGCTGAGCGGGTTCGGGGGCAGGCACTCTCTTCTTTAGGGGCACTTTAGTGGGCACTGGGGACGATGGAGCAGGCTGATACTGCTCCTCTTGAATGATCTCCCTTGGGGTCTCAGCCGCTGGGGCCTCAGGTGCTGCTGCCTCTTCTTCTGGAGGCTCTGACACGATAGGCTCAGCTTCAAGAGCCGCTGCCACGTCAGGTTCCGGCTCATCATACACTTCCACAGGAGCATCCTCCTGTTCAACAGTAACCACTGGCTCTGGTACTGCTGGTGTAGTGGGTGATGTAACTACTGGCTCCGGATCTTCAGTGGCTACCGGCTCTGGCTCAGTTTCTGCTGGCGTTTCAGTCTTCACTGTAATTTTGGCCTTCTTTTTCTTCTTCTTTAAAATCTTGCCTGACGAGGATGTGAGCATGTCCTGAGCGGCTGCTTCCTCCTCTGTCTGCTGTTGAGCTTCCACAGGTGATGGCGATTTGACCTTTTGCGGTGACTGAACAGTCTGAACTGGAGAAGCTTCTTTAGCTTTGGCAGGTTGAGGCTGTTTCTTCTCCTCTACTGGCGCTGGTGCCTTCACTGGAACCACCTTTTCCTGAGAGGGTGACTTGGCCTTTGTAGTAGCTGGCTCTGGAGCCTTCTTAACCTCAGCTGGTTTCTGGTGCTGAGCTGCCACTGGCTGTTCTGGAACCTTCTTAACCTCAGCTGGCTTCTGCTGCTGAGATAACACTGGCTGTTCTGGAACCTTCTTTTCTGGAGTAAGAGACTTCTTCTTTGCCGGCTGAGGAGCTGCCTCATCCTTTACTGGAGGAGGAGTCTTCTTTCTTTCCTTAATCTGATCCTTGCTTGACCTCCTACCCGACGAAGACTTTCTCTCCTGTGGCTGTTCAACCGGTGCCTCTGGAACAGGCTCAACCTGCTTCAATGGCACCTCTGGAACTGGTTCTTCTGACTGGATTGGTACTTCTGGAAGGGGTTCATCCTCTCCTTGCTCCAGTACAGGCTCTTCACTAGGAGGTGCCAATGCCTCACAGAACTCTTCCTCGACAGGACTCTCTGATTTGATCCTGCGGGCATCTGCCGCCAGGTTGTCCTCCGCGTCGAAGAAGACTTCATTCTCATCCCTTGGACTGAGCAGAGCTTGCTGCTCTTCAGTGCCTTCTTCAGCCTGCTCCTGAACTCGCTCATATTCTTCTTCCCTAGCTACAGTGACCGCTTCTGATACGTTTCTATCAACCCTTTTAGACTTTGTCTGTTTGACCTGTATTGGAAGGAGGAATTGTGGGTTAAGAAGGGAGACAATATAGAGAGGACATGATATTAATATGGAAGCAGGGAATGAAGGTGAAAGGCATTGGAATTTGGTTGAGTGACATTGAATTAATTTGTATGTCAATAGCTTTAGAGTTTCATTTTTAATTATTTGTGCTGAAAAGAAACATATTGCTGTGATCTGTATCTTGTAACTGTACAAGATTTGTCAATGTAATGTAGAGAGTTTAAGTTTTATTAATGCTAATAAAACTTAATTATTGAAATGGTTTGAATCTTCTGAAAGAATATACACATCCTGCTGGTGTTTAAAATCAAGACAAGTATTCACTGCTTACCTCAGCACTGGGCTTCGGCTTTGGCTCAGTTGATTTGAGCTTGGGCGTCTCTGCCTTGGGAGGCGCAGGTGGAGCCTTCTCCTGCCCAGGAATCTTCTTCAGCTGAGGCGTGGTCGGCTGCTGCTGTTCAACCTCCTTCTGCTGAGGCCCAGCAGATTTCTTGAGTTGGACCCCGAATCCCTTGGGTTCCTCCTTTTGCGGGGCAGGCTTTTCTGCTGCTGGGCGGGTGGCGCGCTTGAGACGAGGGGCCTCAGGAGCAGCCTCAGGCCTAATGGTTAGATATTTCGTTATAAAAAAAGGTTTATCTCATGTAGTAGTAAACAAGCTGTACAGTAAGCACTTGTGACACTGAAGGGGACACAAACACTGTTTAAGGGCTGGGTGTGGATTCTTTATGTTTTGTTCTTGACATATTACACAAGATTATTATTTATAACAAGTTTTATGTTCATTAGCCCAATATGATACAGCATTTACAGGGATAAAGTAATACAACAATAAGAACTGCCATCGAACAAAGTAGAAAATAATTATATAGGTGGTAGTATATAAAACAATCCATGCAGGAATAAATCAGCAGTAGTCTTTTTGGAGTGAAGCATTAGGGTTAACAGAAAATATGTACATGGTTCATTTGTATGGTAATGCTATGTAGAGAAAGTTTTGAGACTACTACTGGGGGGAGCTAGCATATATAGAAGAAGCCTTGAAGGGTTCCATTGTACTTTTCAAATGTTAGAGTATTTTAATGGTCTTTAATTACATTTAATATAAGGTGTTTTGGTGACAGAAAGCACAGGAAACGTTAAGTTGACTCAGTGCAAGGATTGGTAGAAAAATGTAAACAATCTTCACATAGTGAACTTACCATTTTAGAAAGAGAGTGTTGCTCTTTAGCAAAAGGACATTTTATAATTATATAGACAAGGTTTTCCGGAACATTTTTGAAAATAAGTTCCTTCTCAGCGAAGCTTTATTCTTCAGTATTATTTTTTGCATTCTTATGACAATAGTGATAACTACTTTATATTATAACATATTGTTCGCAGGCAAATAGTATTTATTAACATCCCTTTATGCATTGGGGTTGCTATATATTATGGGCTTAATTTTGCTCGTCTTTGGCAGTTCTTATCATATGATATCGCTTTATGACAGTGCAGCAGGGACAGGGGCGGAATAATATATGAGGTTATTCATATGAACAATCAATAGGGAATCTTTAATTAATGTGATATAAGAGCTAGCTGTGCCAGGCCTGCAAATAAGATTAAGCAATTATTTCATGAAGCAAATGAGTTTTAATGTTATGTCTAATGACGTATCTGGTTATGACTAATACACTTTGCAGTTATTATATTAGTGTTGCAAACCTGGCATGGTTAGTACTTAGTAGATATTGGTGTTACATTCCACTAATGATTGGCCATATCAATTTCTTAAGACTATAATCTTGTTCAGCTTGTCTCAGGCCATGTGAAAAATGCCTGAATCTGGAACCAGAACTCCAGGAAAAATAATCAATCCGCGTTTTTATCCAAACGGACAGTGGACAATTTCATTGGGGGCAAGATTATTCATGGGTGAAAACATTTTGTGTCTTTGAAAAGTGCAGCAGCAGCAGCAGCAACAATCATTCCTTTCTTGAGTGCAGATCATGTGTGTGTAAACAATGTGTCTGTAAATCTTCAGCAGCAGCTCTTGAAATGGCGTTGCAACAAGCGGTCGGCACTTTTGATTACAACTCAATAATGATTAACTGGCATTATGTTCTACTGGTTGTTAGGATGAAGCTGAGCAGAGTCTTACTTTTGCGCCTTGGCCTTCTCCAGTTTGAGCCTCTTCTCCTCCTTGCGCTTCTGACGCTCCTCCCGCTGCTGCTGCTCCAGGGCTGCCACTGCTTCTAGGGCAGCCTTGGAGGCACTGTCTGTCTCGGAGGTGGGCTTGCTGGTGATCACCACAGCTCCGGCCTCTGTAATGATACAACACAACGACCGGGCTAGCATTCACTTCTTACATATTACAGATAGCATATAAAAGCCACCTTTATTTGTGTTGAAAGTACAGTAACTTACTGCTGACGGTGAGCCCGGCCCTAGTTGTATCCGACCCCAAATCGTTGGACGCCCTGCACAAGTAGTATCCACTCATATCAATGGTGCAATCAATGAGTGTCAGCGTCGTCTTGCCACCCTTGACGCGGATCTGAACATTCTTAGAGTTCTGCAGCGGGGCGCCGTTGTATTGCCAGGCAATCTCGGGCGTGGGGTTGCCGGCAAAGTATGCTTCGAAGCGGGCCTTCATGCCCTCCTTGATGCGCACCTCGCGCAGCTCCTGGGTGAACTTTGGCGAGTGCTTTTGCTCTATTTAGAGATGAGTCATGGCATTAGTTTATGATTCATCCTGTTAGAAATTAGGTCACGAGTCAAGCGTGACGTTTTTCTTACCTGAGAGTCTCTTTTGAATCTCCTCCATGCGCGTGACCCATTCGGGTTTGCGGTACTCCTTAGAGTTGATGTAGTCGCCTGTGTGATTAAACGGGGTATAGAGTAACATGATCATATATATCGAACTGCCGATTCGAACTGCCCAACGAACACAACGCGAAAAGGAATACCAACATGTTTCTGAAAAACCGTCATGTATCGCTTACTATATTTTACCTTAATGTCAAAAAGAGAGAGTCACAAATTAGCAAAGCATGTTTATAGTGGGATTAATAAATACAATATGTTGCAAAAACTAGTTCATGATAGCCGATCTTCACTCCTCCTCTTCGCTGCCCTTCACCACCTTGCACGTGATCTGGCACTTGGCCTCGCCCCCGTCCGTCCTCATAACGCACTCATACACGCCAGAGTGCGCCTCCGTCGCCCGCTCGATGGTCAGCGTGGCCAGGTCGTCCTCAAACCCGATCCGCACGCCCTCCTCCTCGCTCTCCTTCAACCTCTCGCCATCGTGGAAGAACTCCAGCTTGCTCTTGTCCCCGCCAGCAAACTGGATGTCAAACCTCAGCTTGTCCCCGGCTGCCACGGCCATTTCCTTCAGCGTGCGGGATGTCTTGGTGCTGGCGCTCAGCACATACTCCTGGCCGGCCTCCACTACGCTCAGGTTGGTGCTGCTGCGCGTGGCGCCGCCCACGTTCTCCAGCAGGCAGGTGAAGATGCCTGAGTCGTCCAGGCTGGCGGCGGCTACCGTGAGGGAGCTGCTCGTCTCGTCCGTGTTGATGAGGAACTCGGGGCTGCTGGTGATGGGGAAGGTGTAGCGGAACCACTTGACGGCAGGGGCGGGAGTGCCGGTGAAGCGCACGCGGAACGTGGCGGGCTCGCCCTCGGTTACGTGGATTGGGTCCAGGGTTAGGGTGAAGTTGGGGGCCAAAGTTTGGCTCTATAAGAGGGACAAACACAAGTTATGATAACATCTCAACAGAAACTCTTGTCTGCCATCATTACCTCGCTTATCATTGCGTTCGTGTTAAGCCCGTGCTGAGCAATCGCCCCACAACTGGTCACGTAGCTCATGTGCTGCTGGTGTGAGACCTTCTTCATTGTAGCGCTCGTGCTTGTACTGCTGCTGTGATACTCGCTGCTCTCTTGCTGGTTCTGCTGCTGAATGGTGTAATCAGCGCTCACTTCCTGCTGCTCCTGAGCAGTCCTCTGGTGCATCTGTTGCTCCCTCTGCTGCACCTTCTCCTGCCACTCTGTCCTTTGAGCCTCTTCCTTGCGGTGGTGGTGATGGTGCCTCTTGCTCTTCTTCTCCTTCTTGCTCTTGTTGTCGGTGTATGAGCGCAGGTCCTCTGACTCAGCATCTCTCCTGCGATCCATCTCCCGTTCGGCCACGTTGTCCTCGTCGAAGAAGGCTACAGGGTAGGAGGAGCGGGGTCAACAATGGTTAGTTAGTTGTACGAAAATGCGGTCGCCAAGTTGAAAAGAGATCGAGCGTCTTTTGGAAGAGCGATGAGGATTTTGGCTGGCGATAAATAATAGTAACGAAGGAAAAATGGAAAAGCTCTTTTTCCAGCAACATTCACATACACATGACACAAAAAGACTGTACATAGAAAAGGATTAACAAGAGAAAAAGGGACGGGGACAGTTTTCTCTTCTTAAAACAACCCTACAAATGTAGATTAGTACAAAAAGGTTCGTTTTTGTCTTGTATTCAACGATTTTGGTGTAGGTTACAACATGGGTATACGAGTACGTGTATTTAGGGCTTCGAATTTATGAAAAATTAAGATTATGGTTTAGTGACTATTGCATTTTGTTACACTGTTTTTGTATTCAGTAGCTTGATTTAAGGGGTTGTATAAAAAGGGTCAGTAGGAACACTCAAGTGGTCTTAGATATAGCAATATACCTTTCATAGATAGGTAATAAGTGGTTACGTTTTTATATATATAATTAAGATCATACATACTTTGGGTTGATATACTCATCTCATTGCTCTCCTTCTGATATTATCACTTACCTTTGGTTCACACATTAGAAGTCTAAGACAGGCTTTCCAGTTGAACTTTTATTAGACTTTAACACTTGGCGCGCTGTACATAGTTATTGATTTCGCGAATAGTCATTTAATTTTCGTTGGGCAGAACGATTCGGCATATTGTACTTTGGCAACATGGAAATGTGTATGTGAAAATGTTGTGTCTTGCTAAGTTTTATCTTATTCATAGAAAGGCAGTCGATCTCTTTTGTTTTCATATAACATATTTAGTTGACTTATATAATTTGCAATTTAGTACTCACGTTTGACGTTGTGCTTGAGCACCGATCTGTAGTCGTCCCTCCTGTGGGACACGGTGAGCGTGGTCGTGGCGTACGCCTCTCCGCACTGGTTACGAGCAATCACCTCAACCTTGCCACCGTCAGTGTCGCGACAGCGGGGGATGTCAAAGTGCCACATGCCGTCGTAGACCAGCTTATGGCGGCTACCCTGTATATTAAAGACAACAAATTAGTTATTGCAGTTGCCATTGTATAATAAGTCCAACTTACATTGATAACAGTGTGTCCATTGATAAGCCACATAACCCTCGGCTTGGGGTATCCGGTGACCCTGCACACAAAGCGTGCACTCTCTCCCTCACCCACGCTCTGGGCCTCAGGCTTGGTCACGAAGCAAGGCTTGAAGCGCTCACTCTCCCCGTCCACTAGGTCAGGAGCGCGCTGCCAGCCACTCTCCATCTCACGGATGCGCTCAATGCTCGCCATTCCCTTGGGAAGCTGAGACTCGTAGACGATTCCAGGCTTGCCGGTCGTCTTGATAACAGCGCGGGTCTCATCCATGCCGTAGGCATTGGTCGCGCGGCAGACATACTCTCCAGAGTCCTCGGGGTAGACCCATCCAAAGTTCATGGCCACATAGCCAAAATCGTAGATGGGAGTGAACCTGTTCTTGAAGGGCAGTGGCTTTCCGTTGAAGAACCATTCCACCTTCATGTTGGGATCGCCAACAGGGGCCAGCTGGCACTCGAATTTGGTGGCCTGCATCTCCATGAGAGTAGTGTCGCTCCTGATCTGAGTGACGAACCTCGGCGGCTGACGCTTCTCAATGTCGTACACGTCGTCCTCGGTGAGGAAGATCTCCTGCGTGTACTTCTTCATGGCGGCCTCCATCTGAACCACGTACTCGGACTTCTTCATGCCCTTGGGAACCTGGTTCTCCAGCTGGATAGCGGGGAGCTCCTTGCACTTGAGCTGGCATTTGGTAATGTCCTCGCCTAGCTCGTTGGTTGCCTTGCAGACGTACTCACCCTCATCCTCGGGGTATGTGTACAGTATGTCCAGAGCCACGTAGCCAAACTCGGACGTGATGCGGAAGCGATGACCAGAGGCCAGCTCCTTATCGTTGTGGTACCAGCGGATCTGCAGCTTGGGGTCGTGCTTTGGCTCAACCCTGCAGTTGAAGTGGGCTGGTTCACCCTCAGCAACAGCCTTGGACTGAATCTGGGTGACAAACTGTGGCTTGGTGATCTCGGCATTAATTTCCTCAGGCCTGCTGTCGTCGCGGCCCTTCTCCAACTCCCTCAGCCGGTCCAGGGACATGCCCTGAGGCAGCTGAGAGTCCACATTGATGTCCTTCCTGCTCTTGCATGACAGTGTTGCCACGGTCTCTGCGCTACCATACTTGTTAGTAGCGCGGCAGAGGTAGCGGCCGGAATCTCTCTTGAATGTCCAGTCAATATCAAGCACAACAAATCCAAAGTCGCTGATGGTGTGAATCCTGGATCCCATTGCAATGGGTTTGTCATCCTGGAACCAATCAATCCTCATGGATCCATCACCAATGGGATCCACCCTGCAATCAAAGTGGGCAGGCTGACCCTCGTGGACCTCCACATTGTGAATCTGGGTAATGAACCTTGGGGCACGACCCTCTGGCTCATCCATGGTCATCTCTGGCCTCTTCCACATGTTCTCTTCCAGGCGGTGGATGGCATCGGTGCCATTGCGGAAGCTCTTGGGCAGCTGTGGGTCAGTGATGATGTCCTGCTTAGTCTTTACAGTCACATTGCAAGACAAGGAGGCTTCTCCGTGCTTGTTGGTGGCCTTGCAAGTGTAGTTGCCAGAGTCCCTGGTCAAAACATTAGCAACCTCAAGGATGACAAATCCAAAGTCATTGATGGTCTTGATCCTGGAGCCAGCGCTAAGCTGCTTGCCATTGTGGTACCACTCCACTCTCATGCTAGGATCATTGATGGGAGTGACCCTGGTCTCAAAGTGAGCCAGTGAGTTTTCTGCCAGGAGCATGTCCTGGATCTGAGTAAGGAACTCTGGTGCGTGGCCAGCATCATCCTGGGATGGTTGATAGTTCCTGATCTTGCCCAATCCCTCAAGGTTGGCAATCTTATCCATGGCTCCCTCCATTCCCTTTGGCAGCTGAGAGTCCATGATAATGTTCCTCTTTCCTGAGCAGTTGAGAGTTGCTGTAGTGACAGCCTCTCCAAGGGCGTTCTTGGCCCTGCACACATACTCTCCAGAGTCCTCGGGGTAGACCGGGGAAATTTCAAGGATGACAAATCCAAAGTCACAGAAAGTCCTGATCCTGGATCCAGCCTTGAGAGCCTTGCCCTTCCAGAACCACTCCACGGTGAGAGTGGGATCATCTGTGGGCAGTAGTCTTGCCTCAAAGTGGGCGTTCTCACCCTCCCTGAGGTCGTCAATGTTGCTGATTGGAACAGTGAACCTGGGCGCACTGCCAGCAGCGGACATCTCCGAGGAGTAGGAGGATTGCATGCGCATGGACTCAAGAGTCTGGATCTTCTCCAGAGTTTGCTGCTTCATCTCACCAGGCACCTGGGGAGTCAGAATAAGACCTGACTTCTCAGAGCACTCAATCTTGGTGGAGATCTTGTCGGTTCCAAGCTTGTTGGTGGCCACGCACTCATAGGTGCCAGAGTCCTCAGCATAGCAGTAAAGAATGTCCAAGATTACAATTCCAAAGTCATGGAAGGTCCTGAAGCGGTGTCCAGTGGGGATGGGCTTGCCGTCCTTGAACCACTCCACGGTGAGGTTGGGGTCCTCAACTGGGGTGAGCTTGGCTTCCAGGTGGGTGCTCTGACCCTCAGAGGCGGAGTACGAGGCAGCAAATTGGGTCTGGAACTTGGGCGCGGTGGCTTCCTTAGCAACGCGATCAGCAGACTCATCTGAAAGAGGACAAGTTGTTACATTTTTGAGAACGCTGAATTAGTGACTGAAGTAAAATAATGTGCACACACAACAACACAAACATCAAACAATAAATCAAGCAAGTACCAGATTGCTTTTGATTGAGATTCGTTTTCTGCAATGTCTTTGTTCTCAAATCTTCATAGAAGACTCCACTCGATCCCTGGCATTCCAGGACGCAGCCAGTCTCGTCATTGCCGTACCTATATCAAACGGGGGAAATCTTAAATACATTCGAGATACTTGAACGCCATCTAATATTACTTATTCTCCACTCGGCAAATGTATCTGCCACTATCCCTGGAATCCACATTGGAAATGTCCAATGAAGCAAACCCAAAGTCCGCAACAGTCTTGAGCCGGGATGAGTCCACAATCTCCTTGCCATCCACCCGCCAGCTGACCACAAGATCAGGATCGTTGACAGGCGTAAAGCTGACCTGCATATGCACAGCCTGGCCGTCGTGCAACCCAGTCACATCACTCAGCTGGGATGTGAACCGTGGCTTGCGCACGTCCTCTCCCGGCTCAGCTTGAGACAGCTTGACTGAAGCCTCACATGAGCCCCACTGATTTGTGGCGATGCATGTGTATGTTCCAAACTCCCTCTCGTTCACACTCTTGATCTCCAGGATGACCAATCCAAAGGAGTGCACAGCCTTTGTCCGGGTGCTCTCCTGAATCTCCTCGCCATCCTTGAGCCATTTGATGGTCATTGTCTGGTCACGCTTTGGCTCAACAATTGCCTGGAAGTATGCATTTCCTCCTTCAGCAACAGCCATATCAATAAATGGTTCCTTGAAAGACGGTGCCTGACCCTGTTCTGGAGCTTCCTCATCATCCAGAAGGCCCATCTTGGCTCCCTCCATTCTCGCCGTCGCCTCAGCACTCCTCTCATTTTGGCTCCTTGCATCCACCCCAGACTGGCCCTCGCAGTCCACCTTGCAGAAGGTGGTTGCTGCTCCCAGGGCGTTGATGGCCTTGCATGTGTACACACCCTGATCACGGGCAGTCAGATCTGTGATGTTCAGACTAACAAGACCAAATTCAAATGAGGCTGAAACTCTTGTTCCAAGTGCCAATGGCTGTCCATTGTGCTGCCATTCTATTCTCAGAGCTGGATCCTTCTTTGGCTCAACATTGCATTGGATTAATAGCGGTCCGCTGTCAGTAATCTTGACTTCAGAGGGCAGATCTGTTGTGAAGTACGGCGCCTTTGCTGCCACCACGTCCTTCTCAGCTTCGTCATCTGCGAGAAGGGTTCCTGACGCCTTCATCTTCTGAGCCTCAATCTCCCCAATGCTCTCCAATCCCTGAGTTCCAGATGGGTGCTGAGTCTTGTTGTCAATATGAGCATCTGTGGTGACCTTCAGTGTGGCTGTGGAAGTGGCTGTCCCAAGGGCATTCTTTGCCTCCAATGTGTAGATTCCGGCATCCCTGTTATCAACACCGGAGATTACAAGAGATACAGTTCCAAAGTCCATTGATGGAGTGTATCTGCTACCGCTGGGAAGGGGCTTGCCGTTAAGCTTCCATTCTATAGTATAAGTTAGTTAGAAAAATATAAAATGAAAACAATGTTGTTAAGTCACACCTGCAGACAGTCCTGTATCCTTAGCAGGTGCAATTTGAGCTGTAAAGACAGCCTTATCGCCTTCCTTGCAAACCAAGTCCTTGAGATGTTCAATGATTGAAGCATTCTCAGGTTGAATGTCCATTGACGGCTCCTGACGAGTTGGCTGCTGCTCTAATGCGGCAATCTTCTGGAGCGCTCCAGGATGATATGTTTCTCCAGAAAGGCCGGAGTCATCTGTTCAAAAAGCAAGGAAAACACACATACAAAATAGAGATAGGACATTAGTCTTAAAGTGTCCTTGCATTGTGCTTTTTGTCTTATTAGGCACATAGTTTGTGTTTGAAAGAAAACAGGATCTTCTTACCTTCAACCTTGATGCTGGTTGTGGAAACTGCTTCCCCAAGAGCGTTCATTGCCTTGCAAGTGTAGATTCCAGAGTCGGAGGGACGCACACCCTGGATGTTCAACTGAACATGACCAAAGTCTAGGGAAGTCTTTAGACGAGATCCTACACAACAAAAACAGTTATGATTGATCTTTTATTACATTAATATTTGTGTTACTTACCGCTGGAGATTGACTTGCCGTTGAATTCCCAATCAACCTTCAAGTTGGGATCGTTCTTTGGCTCAATCACGGCCTCAACATGAACATTCTGGCCTTCAGCAATCGTTCCAACATTCTTCAGCTGCTCCATGAAGACTGGGGGCTGAACCTCGCCCTCAGGCATCTGGCTCACCCTCTTCATTGACTTCTGAGCCTCAAGAGCCTGGACCTTCTTGAAGGAGTCCGGGTGCATGGACTCACTCATGACACCACCCTTGCCACCAATGTGCATGGCGAAGGATGAGTTGGCCTCACCAGCATGGTTGATGGCCTTCACCATGTACATGCCAGAGTCGCTCTGGTTCACAGAGGTGATATCCAGGGTGACAAAGCCAAAGTCCTGAGTGACACGGTAGCGAGATCCCATCTGCAGCTGCTTGCCATTGCAGAACCACTCAAACTTCATGTTGGGGTCACCAACGGGGACGACGCGGCACTCCATATGGGCATTCTGGTTCTCACCGACCTCGGCAGTGCCACTCAATGGGTGGGTGAAGACTGGGCGTTCAAACTGCTGAGACATTTCGGATGTCTGCCTCTTCATCTTGCCAGCCTCCAGGGCAGTGATCTTCTTCATGCCCTCCGGGTGCTGAGAGTCGAGCAGGAGGGATCCCTTGGCACCAACCTTGATGCTGGCAGTGGAGACTGCCTCTCCCAGGGCATTCCTTGCCTTGCACTCATAGATGCCTTCATCTTCAGAGCGGAGGTTGGACATGTCAAAGATGACACAACCAAAGTCATTGACATAGTTGATCCTGGTTCCAGATGAAATGACCTGGCCATCCTTGAACCACTCCACAATAAGAGTGGGATCTCCAACTGGGATCAGTCTGGCGGAGAGATGGGCGGCCTGTCCTTCCTCCCTCTCCACATTCTGCAAACCCTGAGTGAAGACTGGCTTCTGGAAGGTCTTGATTTCCTCCTGTGTCCTCCTCTGTTGCCTCATCTCCAGCTGCTGTATCTTCTCCAGTCCCTCTGGCCTTTGAGAGGAAGTGTCCAAGGAGTCCTTGCCAGATAGCTGCAGGGAGATCTTGGACTCGGCGCTTCCAAACTTGTTGGTCACCTTGCAAGAGTATTCTCCCTCATCGGACATTACCAGGCTGGAGATGTCAAGAGCAACATAGCCAAAGTCACACAGTGTGTGAGTCCTTGATCCCTGGTTGATAGGCTTGCCATTGTGGAAGAATTCCACCTTAAGGTTGGGATCGTGAATGGGTTCAATCTGAGCTTCAAAGTGGGCAACTTGTCCTTCGGCGAGGGTAGTGATTCCCTATAACGGAAAACTATGTAAATACTAGATTCATAGGATTTTTATAGGAAATCTTACAATGAGCTCGGTAACAAAGTGAGGAGGTCCAACGGGAAGGTCGTCCACCTCAAGTCTTCTCTGGCTGCCACGGGCCTCCAGATTCTTCATCTTAGCCCAGCCTTCAGGATGCTGCGAGTCCAGAAGCAATCCCTTGCGAGCTAGAAAAAAGGTTTAAAAAATACTGTTTTATGAGTACGTATCGTTTATTGACTTACCAACAACCTCCACGGAGGCAGTGTTGACAGCTTCTCCCAGCTTGTTGATAGCCTTGCACATGTAGGTGCCACTGTCTTCAGCATAGGCATACAAGATATCCAGGGCAACATATCCAAAATCATGGGTAGTCCTGAAGCGGTGACCAGTCATGATGGCCTTCCCATTAACAAACCACTCAACCCTGAGGTTAGGATCGTTAACAGGCTCCAATTTGCACTCCATGTGCACATGACCTTGCTCAGCAACTCCAGAGACGCTGTTAAGGGAGGTCACAAAGACTGGTGCAGTGACCTTAGCCTCTCCTTCAGCAGGTCTCTGTCTCTGTCCTCTGCCCTCCAGGTTCTGAAGGTGGCTCAGACGTCCTCTATCCATGGTGTCCAGAAGCAATCCAGACTTGCCCGACACATTCAGTGAGCAAGAAGTGTCGATTTCTCCTGCATTGTTCCTTGCCACACAAGTGTAAGTGCCACTGTCCTCAGGGTAGGCATAGAGGATATCAAGTGCCACAAATCCAAAGTCATAAGTTGTGCGGAACCTGTGTCCCTGTGGAATGGACTTTCCATTGCACAGCCACTCAACCCTCATTGAGGGGTCATTGACGGGAGTTAGAGTGGTCTCAAAGTGGGCAGGTTGGCTCTCATCAAGATTCTTGTTCCTCAGAGGGTGCCCAAAGATGGGTGCCTCACACATGGCCATCTCTTCCTCAGCAGTCTTCTGATGCTTGGACTCCAGATATTTGATCTTTTGGAGGGCGTCAGTGTGGTCACTGTCCAGAAGCAGGCTGCTGCGGGATTCAATCTTAATGTTGAGGCTTGATTCAGCTGATCCCAGAGAGTTTACTGCCTTCAGAGTGTAAGTTCCAGAATCTTCAGCATATGCTCCAATAATATCCAGAGCTGCAAATCCAAAATCGTAGGAGGTTCTCCACCTGTTGCCAAATGGAAGTGGCTTTCCATTATGGAACCACTCAACCCTCAGTGTTGCATCAGGATAGGGCTCAATACGGCACTCAATGTGGGCATTCTGCCCCTCCATGAGTTTGCTCTTTCCCTGGAGCTGCACTACAAAGTTGGGGGCAGATTGCAGAACCTCATCATCATCCATTCCCATCCGGGTCTGCTTGGCCTCCAAATAGGCAATCTTGTTCAGGGCCTCTCCGTGGAGACTCTCAGCATTGGGTCCATCCTTGGCGGAGATGACCTTCAGGTTGGCAGTGATGACCGCCTCTCCAAGCTGGTTGGTGGCACGACAAGTGTACTGACCGTTGTCATCAGGCCTGGTATACTTCAGATCAAAGGCCACAAAGCCAAAGTCATGAAGAGTTGACATCCTGTTGGAGGCTTGAATTGGGCGCCCATCCTTGAGCCAATCCACCCTGAGGAAAGGATCCCCAACTGGCATCAGCTTGGCCTCAAAGTGGGCTGAGGTGCCCTCCATGACCTGCACATCTCTCATCTGGCAGGTGAACACAGGAGCCTGAGTGGTGAATCCTTCCTCTTGGTTCTGCCTGATGTGGGCTTGCTCCAAGTAATGGATCTGGCCCATGGCAGCCTCATGAATGGTCTCACGCACAATGGTCTCCTTGGCAGCAATCACCATGTTGGCAGAGTTGACTGCCTGTCCAAGGGAGTTGGTGGCCCTGCATGTGTAGGATCCAGCATCCTCCGGGTAGACATGCATGATGTCCAGAGAGACAAATCCAAAGTCATGGCCTTCCTTGAAGCGGGAACCCTGCTTGAGAGGCTGTCCATTGAACAACCACTCCACCTTAAGCGTGGGGTCAGAGACAGGGATGATCCTGCACTCAAAGTGAGCTTTCTGACCTTCCTTGATCTCAACGGATTTGAATGCTGTGGTGAATACTGGAGCCTGAGTGGTTGGCTCCTCCACGATTTCAGTCCTGGTAGACGTCTTCTGTTGCTCCAGGTAGGCAAACTGGCTGGATTGAGTGTTGGACTCAGTCACAATCTTGGCAGCTCCTATAAAGAAGAAGATTTAGATTGTTAATTTGAACCGGACATTATTGAATAGCGTGCAAGTTTAGAAGTAAGCATATTACAAAGATCATAACTGCTTTAGTGATTTCGTGCTGCAAAACCCTCGCCTATTAAAGAAATATATGTATGATGTTGGATTAAAAGGCGCTTGCTTACTATTAACGATGAATTTTATCAACATAATTATATTAGAGGTCTCACAGATAGGCAATTGTGTTAATAAAATTTTAAAACTAAAAACACGACAGATATAATCTCCAGCAAAGTCTACATTAGTTAGTGCACAGGTAAATGTTACAAATTGCTTTGAATAAGAATTGTACTCATAGAGGAATATGTATTTGACCTTTTTGTTAAACTATTAGTTAGTACCATAGAAAACAGGCAGACAAAAACGTTAAAATAGTACAACTATCTAAATTAAAATAAAGCGGAACTGCACTAAAGGCTAAATTCCCAGCAATGCTCCTCGACTTGTACCTTGACAATTAAGCTGAATGGAGAACTGGTCCTGCCCCACCAGATTAGTCGCCCTACAAGTGTACACTCCAGAGTCCTCGGAAATGACATCCACAATATCTAGCGCCACATAGCCAAAGTCATGAATAGGCCTGAAGCGGTGGCCAACAGTGATGGCCTGACCATCCTTCAACCACTCCACCTGGAGGTTGGAATCCGTCAGAGGCTCCAGCTTAGCCTCAAAGTGAACCTTCTTCCCCTCAGCCACGGAAAACAGGTTAGACCTCGGGGTGGAGGTGAACTTTGGCGGCATTTGCTCGTCCAAAGCTTCTTCGGCTGAGTTAGCGATAGCCGCAGAGAGAGCGGCATGTGAGCGGCGCTCCTCCAGAGCCTGCAGCTTGCGGAGGTCTGCTCCGTTCTGCGCGTCCGCATAGATACCGCGATCAGCTATAGGGTGGGAGGACAAATTTGGGACGTAAACATCAATAGGGTTGGTTGGGCACTTTCAAAATGACATGTTCTCATTGGTCTGTTTAATGAGACTTTAAAAGGGAAACAATGACAGGAAAAAATACAAGTTTACTTACCAACGACCTTCACAATAGCCTGGGTCTGAGCCTCTCCGTAGGCATTCCTGGCGTAGCAAGTGTAGGTTCCTGCCTCTTCAGGGTACACGGACAGCAGGTCCAGTGCAACGTAGTCAAAATCATAAGCGGGACGGAACTTGTGTCCTGAAGCCAAAAATATTACATTAATAGAGATGAAAATATACTTTTAAAAGTAAACCTCACCAGTCTTCAAAGGCTGTCCATTGACAGTCCATTCCACTTTCATGGTAGAGTCTCCAGTGGGAGCCAGTCTGGCCTCCAAGTGCACGTTCTGACCCTCAGTGATCTCCACATTGTGCAAGGTCTTGGTGAAGGTTGGCGGCTGCTTGATGGCCTCCTCCTCCATCCTCAGACCCTGACTCTTCTCAGATTCGAGGTACGAGATCTGCTGCATGGCAGCCTCGTGCTCAGTCTCAGTGATAATGCTCGTCTTGGCAATGACATCAACATTGGCCCTGGTCTCAGCAGTGCCGAGTGCATTGGTGGCACGGCAGATGTAGGTGCCCCTATCAGCGTTGGTCACTCCAACAATGTCCAGAGCAATGAATCCAAAGTCGTTGTAGGTGCGGAACCTTGATCCAATGGTGAGCGGCTTTCCATTGCAGAACCACTCCACCTTCATGGAGGGGTCACCGATGGGCTCAAGCCTGGCCTCCAGATGGATGTTTTGTCCCTCCATCACGGGCTGAGGGTCCTGCAGCGGAGTGCGGAACACTGGGCTGGACTGAGCAGAGATCTCCTGCTGCATTGTCTTCACCTCTTGCTTCATCTCAAAGCGCCTTGTTTCCTCAATGGTCTTGGCATGAATGGTGGACTGGTCCACCTTCTGAGCTTGAGCCTCAACCCTCAGGTCAATGTTGGCCTGCTCAGAGCCAAGAGCATTGGATGCCACGAGGGTGTATCTACCCTCATCACCCTTGGTCACATCCAGAATGTCAATGGCAACATATCCAAAATCATAATAGGTCTGAATCCTGCTGGATGCCTTAATTTCTTGGCCGTTCAGAAGCCACTGTACCTTCAGGTTAGGGTCATTCTGAGGCTCCAGCCTGCATTCAAAGTGTGCCCTCTGGCCCTCAACAATAACGTTGGTTCCCTTCAGCTGGCTGAGGAAGCGAGGGGCAACAATGAGCTCCTGCTCAGTGGTGGTGGAGCTGACCACCTGCTTGCTCATCTCCATCTGCTGGATGGACTCCCAGGTCTTGCTCTGGAACTCACCCTCATTGGCGCTGATGGACCTCAACTGAGCTGTGGTCTCTGCACGACCGCACTTGTTGGATGCGATGCAAGTGTAGGTTCCAGCATCATGCACATTGACCTGCTTGATGGTCAGTGCCACATATCCAAAGTTGAAGAAAGTGGTGATCCTGGAGCTGGCCTCCACAGGCCTGCCATCCTTGAACCATTCCACCTTCATGGAGTGATCTCCCATGGGCTCCAGGCGAGCTTCAAAGTGGGCAAATCCTCCCTCCCTAATATCCAGTTGGTCCTTGATGGGAGTCTTGAATTCAGGGGCCTGTGTTGGCTCAATGTGAGACTCGGTTCTCTGCAGAGACTTTGAAGCTTGCATCTGTTCAAGCTTGGTCACCTGCTCAATGTACTGGTGCTGCTCCTGGATACCAGTAGAAGCAGTCAAGTCATGGGTGATCTGTACTGTGATCTGCGCCTGGGATACAGCCTCACCGGCGGCATTGATGGCCTTGCAGACATAGTTGCCGGCATCCTCAGCCCTCAACCCAGTGATGTTGAGTGACACATATCCAAAGCTGAACATGGTTCCAATCCTTGAGCTGGCCGTGATTGGCTTTCCGTCCTTGAGCCACTCAATCCTCATGGTGTGGTCCGAAATGGGGTTCACCTGAGCCTCAAAGTGAATGCTGCTGCCCTCCATCTTGTCCACCTGGTTCTGCAGGTGCTTGACGAACTCAGGCCTCTGCGGCGGGGGCTCTTCAACCCTGACCTCCTGAGTCTGCTGAGTCATCTCCAGCTGTTGGTACTGCTGGCTCTGGCTGAAGTTGGTCTTCAGCTCTCTCTTAGCCTCAACGGAGAGACGGGCAGTGGAGTGCACTGAGCCCGAGTCGTTCTTGAGCTCGCAAGTGTACTCTCCGGCGTCCAGATGAGTGCAGTTGAGCATGTCCAGAGACACAAAGCCAAACTGGCAGGTGGTGTTCACCCTGGAGCTGGCTGAGACGGTCTTGCCATTGACGTACCATTCCACCCTGAGGGAGGGGTCGCCCACTGGCTGGATCTTGGCATCAAAATGAGCCTTGTCCCCCTCGTTGAGGTGAAGGTCCCTCAGCGGAGTCATAAAGACTGGCACTCCGTACTGGACGGACTCTTCAACCTTTTGCTTCTTCTCAGAGCGCTGTTCCACATGCTTCAAGTAGATGACCTCGGGCTCAGCCTGAGTCCTGTTAAACAAAAGAAGAAAGGGTCAAGTAATATTCAATAATGGATGGCACTAAATAGTATATGTACTCTGGTTCGATGACTCTCGTTCTCTGTATGTTGAGCTGGACTGGCTGAGGCATCCTGGGCAACTCCTGTGGCTTTTGCACCACAATCCTCGCCCTCGTGATCGCCGAGCCAACCGGGTTAAACGCTGTGCACTGATACCAGCCATCATTGAACGCGTTTGATGCGTTGACAATCAGTATCATGGATCCGCCCTGGTCATTGTACTGGACCTGGACGTTGCCATCCGCGCAAAGGGAATTGCCGTCCTATGGGCAATTTAAAACAGGGTGAACAAAAGGTTTTATGAGGGAAAAAAGCTCGATTACCTTGAGCCAGGTCAAGTTTGGCATTGGGCTTCCAACAGCTCTGACTTTGAGCGCGATTGCTTCTCCCTCTTCAACGCGCATGGCGGCCAACTTCTCAACGAAAACTGGCGGCTCTTGCCTTGCTCGGGGACGG
>LR138278.1:0-26499 GCA_900659605.1 Tisbe holothuriae | reverse complement strand
ATCAATATTGTTAACCAATTTCAAGTAAATTAAAATTTTCAAAAATGGCTCCGCGGCAGAAGGGCTAGATTTTGGCTTGTATGTAGTACTTATGTACTTCCCTTTCAATGAGCGTCAAACTTCAACGAATTCAGGGAAATGCATCATCTTTGGGTTACTATAGTTTTAGACCATTCTCTACAACTTTCTTTACTGTCAATTTGCTCTAAAATGTTGGCAAGTATGAATTCTGAGACATCGGGGTCCGCCGACTCTCCAGGTCTTCAGTGCTCTATGGTATAGCGTATCACGCTCTAATTGACCGTATTCTTCTCATTTCCAGGGATTTGAAACCCGAGAACGTGGTGTTTTTTGAAAAGCTGGGTATGGTCAAGCTGACCGACTTTGGCTTCAGCAACATGTTCGATCCTGGCCAGACGCTTCACACCAGCTGTGGGAGCTTGGCATACTCAGCACCAGAAATACTTCTGGGAGATGCGTATGATGCCCCTGCTGTCGGTGAGTGTTACACTACTATCGCTCTATTTTGTTACATATCATATGTAATCTAAGGATTACCGGTATAATTTTTAATCATATTTGTGCACATGCAATTATCATTATGTAAGGTGCAGCCAGGGTCATTTCATGATTTGGGTTGGCAAAGCTTCCTGGGTACGGCGCAGAAAGCCGTACTCTTAGGATCTAGGAGGCTTAGAAAATGAAATAGGATCTCAATTTGTGTATGTAGGAGGAAGCGTTCCTGTTGCCTACTACCCACTTGACTAACTTTGTAACAATAAATGTAAACTAGGAAGAAACACTGTCTGGGAGAAGTAGAAGAAGAAGAAAAACTCATTTGGGTTATTGGAGGGGAAACTGATATCGAAAATAGATTGCTCTTATTTCCTCCTCAATTTCAGAGCGGCATTCATGAATCAAATAACGTGTGCAGCCGTTGCTGGGTCGATCGGCCTTTTAGAAGTAGTACGCGCTGTCTGTTTGGATATACACTGTATAGAGTGTATAGGTTGGAGCATGTTAGCTAAGCCCAAGGCCCACGGAGAGATACTTAGTCAAAAACATGATGTAATGTAATAAACAGTATCTTTTTCGGAGAAGAGTGGAGAGATAGATAGAAAGCACTTAAATGCTCAGAAGTGGTAAATATGATGTTCACTAAAAGCCTGAACCTCAAATATTTAAAAGTGAGCTTTTAGTATGTGCAAGTGCCTTGTTTAAGTTATGGAGATAAGACACGTTTATATTCTGATACTAAAAGGTTCCAACATGTTATTTTCTTCTGAAGTGATCTAAAGCTTCCTGTAAAACCGTTTAAAGGGAGGATAAAGTAGCATGCAGGGCGTCCAATGCTGTCTTAATGGCCCCCATTTCCATTGCTTATCCTGCCTCTTCTTGGATAGACTCCATTTCAGATGGTGGTGCGAGACATATGGACTTACTCAAAGTATGCCGAAATAGCATTCTATGGCAAATTGCAAAGTATAGTCTAGTTTGCAACTATTATGGTACATGAAAATAACTGGTAACCCAAAATGTTAAAGGTACTGTTAAGTATATAGAGTGCCAAAATGGTCTCATAAATAGTATGTAGACTTAAATTCTTTTGTTCCGCTAACCAACTCATGTGGTTGTGGCATTTGCTAACAGTCTCACCACTCTGCTCCAGCAGCCGAGCTGACTGGCCTTTGAAACTTTCCCGAACTTTTAAGCCATTTCCAAAATAAAGTTTTATTTCCTGTACGAAAATACACTTCATTTTCAGAGTGAAGCGTTGTATTAAGGCTTTAGAGCTGTAGATAGTGTCGTGATGTTAATTAGATGATCATTATAGGCATAATAAGCTTTCAGCAGCTGTCTCAGTGATGTACTTGATTCTGTCCAGAGCTTCCAGACGAGACTCCTGTAATAACATAGCAGCCGGTGCACCGATGTCTTAGCCTAAAGGAAATTGGACGTTTTTTCTCAGGATTTGTGGCTTGCATGGAAATTGTCATCGCTTGGATAAACATTTCGCTATAATTGATCAAATTTATTAAGCGTATACAGCAAAATTAGTTTTGTAATTAGTAACACTGCTGTCCTGATTCTTCGTTGTTAAAAATACGTTTTGTTCTTGGGTAGCGCTACAATGAATGTACATCCATGCTTCCATTCTTATCGGTGCAGTGGAGCGTCTGTTAAATGGGCCCCAAGCGCTCGGATGATGATAAGGCAGACAGGAAACTATCATGATTATTATCTGCAGCGGGCAGTCTCTATACTTTGGCGCAATCAAGAGGACAAAAAGAGCTCCACTTGCACTTCTCGGTCGATAGTAGTCCTACTTTGCCAGTTCAGTTACATGGATATCTTAATTTATCATTAATTGTTTTAATGTTCTTAATATGCCTCATAGCATTAATATTGTATAAGTTAAGTTACTTAACACCCTTGGACAGGTTTACATTTATATAGAAGTAATGGTATTTCTGCTGCGGCCCTTTTTTGCCCAATCAACGAATGCTGATAAGAAAAGAGTCTTTTGGGCGGAAAAAGGACGATGAGTGGACTGAGAGCAAATGAGAAAGCAGACAAAGAAAATATTTCAAGGTTTTGTAACAAAGACAAATTCAAGATTCTCGTGGATTTTCCTTGTGTATTGTTACATTGATATATTTCTTTCTCTTTCATCCATGTCGGGACAGTCCTCTCCCGGACTATTTCTCTCTTTCTCCTCTGCGAATGTGTTGCGCTGCCTTTGGGAGCTAGGCATCATACATGCGAGCGGAGGGTAGGCCTAGCTTTACCAAAGTGTCCCAACAACCAGACAACTCCAACATTCTTGCCTATATGAGAGCTCTTCAAAACAATTTGAATTAAAACCACCGTTTTATTTCACGTATGCATTCTGAATGTGCGTCATCACCTGAGAAGAGAGGGGCAAAAAGAAAGAAAGAGAAAAGAGAAAGTCCCTTTCCAAATATGTCTACTTTTGGCTACTTCTTTTTCCCTCTCTCTTCACAATAAGAAGAGAAGAGAGATAAGAACGACGGTAGACCTGCCAAGCTAAATGCATCGAAAATGACAGGTTAAAACGTATTTGTACGTTATGTCATTGGATTATTTATAAGCTTTCTTTGGTCTCCAAGGCATGATGTTCTTTCTGCTTTCTTCCTCCTTTTATCTTAAATAAAAAGGCAATGAATATAAATTGGTTCATAGCCAATCTACGGTCTATTTAAGTCTCGTCCTACATTGTGTCTGCCTTTGTTCTTGCTATCTATGAAAAGGTGATGATAACTTTATTGTCTTGTAGACTTCTTGTCGTTTAAAAATAGAATGTAGACAATGATGAGCTGGGATACAATATCGATGGTGGGTAATTCATTGCCAGGATTAGGAGCTAATGTTACTTATCTCGTATAATTTGTCAAGATTTAGTGCTGATGAAAATGAGAAATATTGCTTAACCGTGAAATTGACAAGCCAGTGTTTCCTAGTCCTTGTCGTTAGTCCTGTTTGCTACAAGCCTACAAACGTTCAACCAAATATCATTAGTATGACGCCTGGCTCTTCGTTTGCTTAATTATACAGTAGTATGATCCATGTAGCACCACCATACATTTCATTAGACTGACTTGTGTATGCACAATGAATCCTACAGGTGATGTACGCATAACAATAACAACAAAACCTTTAATATGCATCTGCCATCTGGCAATGGAGGTATATCGCTATGGCAACCAAACCGTTGTACCTCGCCTATTAATGCCTGGTCGAAACTATTTCCGTACCAACATCTTGTATCTCCACCTCCTTTCATCTTGGTAGCAGGAAAAACATCCTCTGCGCACTTTAGCTCGCTCAAGCGGGATTAATTGAGTTACATTTTATTACCGGGTCCAAAATAACTTGCCTCCCACTTAACTTTTTCCTTCTTTTTCAGATATCTGGTCTCTGGGTGTGATCTTGTACATGCTGGTGTGTGGCGCGGCCCCGTTCCAAGAGGCCAACGACAGCGAGACGCTGACTATGATCATGGACTGCAAGTACACATTTCCCAAGCACATCTCACAGGCGTGCAAAAGGTGAGTGCACAGTAGTATGCAAAGTGGACATAAATATGCAGCTCTCCTGCGCCTCCTTTATTTTCCTTTATTTGAATTCTGATTTCAGAAAATTCCTTTATTTCCTTTTAAAGGAGTGGCATTTCCTTTATATTCCTTTATTTTGATGTATTTTGAGAAATTAGCAAGTTTTTACTAAAGAGGCCTACTATTTGACAAAAGGTAGAAATTTTCTTTAGGCCTTTGGCCACTTGCTTTATAAGTGATGTACAATGTCCCCAGGAATCTCACAGCTGGGGAAAACCACAAATGAAGGTCCCATTTTTTGCCTGTGAGCATAGGCATTAACTTTTGAATGTGTAGGGTAAAATGTCCTTTTTACCAAGGAGATAGACTTTTTACTTAATACAAAATTCCTTTATAATTCCTTTATTTTGACCAATTCCAATTCCTTTATATTTGGAAAAGTCGCACAAGAGGCCTGAATTATATGTCAAAATTGGGTATCAGAGACACTTTTGTGCACTCAGCTACAAGGAAAAATGCAACAGCCTCAGATGCTGCTTTTGGCATAAGAACTCGCAATCTTGCCTTGGATATTTAAACTTCCTTTTCCCTGATGGAAGAAACTTGAAGATATTCAAAGCAAAGTAAACACTGCTTTAATAAAAATCTTTCTTTGCTCCGCGAAGCCTTAGACGTGTCTCAAATATGTGTTTTCTATTTCTATTCTGGGGTCTCCAGGGCATTTACCTCGGAGTTTACTCAAGGTTCTCTCCGGAGAGGAGAAGGAGAAAGATGGAGGTTATTTATGGGGAAAATGAACTTGAGGCAGGAAACTGCAACATTGAATGGGAAAATGCAATTCCATTATTCCATATAATACTGTTTACTCTAAATTTATTATAATGCTCGAGGCATTACCATCCCTTTGTGAAAGTTATATTAGCATGGGACTTTTTTCTGGAATGCTGGCAATCCATCCATAACTTTAAAAGAGACGTGAGAGGGGAAAAGACGAAAGCGGACAAAGTTTAAGCTGCGCAGAATGGAACCAAGAAGTTAAAAATAGTCAAGGACAAAGTACAAATCTGGGAAGGATTCCTAGGATACTAAATTAGTTAAGGTCCTTTAGCAGACAATGATAGATAGCTAAGTACATTTTACATGTAAGTTTTTCTTCAGATTTCTTGGAATTATAAATTTATCTTCTGCCATCTCGCTCTTCTCGCACATTTTGCAAATTCTTACTCAAATTTGACTTGTGCACCTGACAGATCCAAAAGTTATTGGAAATGTTATTATACTTCTGGAGAAGGAGGAAAGAGATGCTTCTTCTTCCTCCCAAAAATATTTGCATAAAAATGATTTGATTCCCAAGAAATGGCAAGATGCGAAAATTGACACTCAACCGTCAAGAGCGCATGCAATGCCGCAGATTGGATATTGGATAGGAAAAGTATCAGATTAGGATATAATACTACTGAAAATGAACATCCATTACCGCGGCAATACTTTTTGATTACTTTCCCCGACGTCGCCGATCTCTGCTTCCCTTCCCAGCATGATTTGCAATTATCTTAAAAGTATGGATCTGCCATCCACCACTTTTCCCTTCTTCTCGTTTTCCTCCTCGTGAAACTTTAATGGAAAATGGAGAGGAGAAGTTCGACAGCCTTCAAGGTTTTTTAGACTTGGAGAGAGAAGAGATGAAGCTAACGTATAAACTCTTTGAAGCGGATATCGTTGTGGCCAATATTAGAGTCATTTTCTAATGTATCGTTCCAGTTTGATCTCCCGGATGCTCCAGCGCAAACCCGAATCCCGCGCCACATTGCAGGACATTGTGGACGACCCCTGGCTCGGAGGCGGCGCAGACTCCGAGGGCAATGCTATCGCATGCGAGGACCAGCTTCCCCTCGTATCCAGAGAGCACCTCATGGAGGAGGAGCATGAGTACATACTCAAGAAGATGGTGCAAGGAAAGATTGCGAGCAAGGAGGAAATCATAGAGTAAGAACGTTGACCATTGAAGACTGGCCTCGTTTAATGAGACATGTTTACGTGTTTAAGGGCTCTTGATCTGAACGAGTACAACCACATCACCGCGACCTACTTCCTTCTGGCTGAGCGCAAACTGCGAGCGCAGCGGGCTGACCTGGCGAGCAGCCTTCGGGCGCGCGTCGCTGAGCGTGATCTTCATATGGTGTCGTCTGCCCCGTGCGCGTCCTCGCTGCTGGAGGCCGCTCTCGATGACTCAGCTGATGGCAAGAACAATGGTTCTGGGTAAGATGACGACTGACTGCATGCAGAATTTCACGGGGGCTGAAGAGCACAGGTTAGGGTATGTCGTAGCTGTGCTTTGAGTATTTGGTGTAGCTGTATATGTTGCCGCACATACACTGTACACGAATCTTACAGCAATTATTTATTGGCACCAATATTAAATATTAACAGATATTTTTTTTACTTTATTATCAGCTCCCTGTCTTTGCAAATGACCCCGCTGGCTGATGCTTTTACCAGTTTTATGCCACTATGTTTTGCATTATGCAAATTTATCATCGATTTCTATTAGTGATTGGAAGACTATTTGTCTGTAACTAATAAATGAGACCTAAGACCGTGACTAACACGTTCATTGTATCGCTTTATTTGTGAAATTTAGGATCCGATTCTTTCTGCAGACAGTCTTCTTAAATCATTAATTATTTTCAGACTCCGCCCCTCCCTAACGGCCGACAGCTTGCTTTCAACGGATGCTTCTTCTTCAACATTGTCATCTTCCGAACCCTCGAAACCGACAGCCAAGCGGTTCCAAAGGTTTGCCAACATCGCCATCGTGGAGGAAGACGAAGAGGAGGAGGATGAAGAAGAGGAAGAGCTGGAAGAAGATGTGCCAGTGGTCGAAGAAGAGCCTCCTCCAAGAGCGAGAAGCATCTCCAGACACTCTTCAGCCAGTTCCATAGTGGTAGATAGGGAGACTCCCACACCGGCGCCCTTCCCGATCTCGTCACAAATCGGCACTGGCGGCCTCAGTAGACAGGGGTCTCTTCGGAGATCGGAGCCTTCAGGCAGCCCAGCGTCAGAACGAAAGTCGATACCCAGTAGCCCATCCACACCGCCTGGGTCCAATGTGTCGAGTACCCAGGGTTCACCCGCTCGATACAAAAACTACCTACCCAATAAGAAGCTTGTAGCGACACGGAGCTCGCCGCAACTCGTGCTTAACCAGATCCACGAAGAGGAGATTGACGGCGAGCCTGGTAGCAGCCCAAAGGCACCCAAGGAGGCCCCAGCTGAGCAAGGCGGGGCAGGGGAGGACCCGGTGGACTCGTTCCCGACAAGTGCGGCAGGCGCGGCCGTCATCCGGCGACTGGAGATGCGCCGCCGCATGCACAAGGTGCGCACGCAAAGCTGCTCCAGCTCAGATGCGTCTGATGACGACTCAGCCGAGTCTAGGAAGAAACGCGGCTACAGCTCGGACCTGAGGGCGATGCCGACCAAGCGGGACTCTCAGCATGATGACTCCAGTGATAACAGCCAGGACCCGGGCGGAGTCGGGGTCAGCGGTGGGAGTGTTGCATCGGGGGGACACGGCACGCAAACAGGCACAGGGTCCGGATCGACACAGTCTGGCGGTGCTGGGGGCTCCAGTGGGACAACTGGTAACGCAGGTACCAAGCGAATGCACCACTCCACCCGACGGCACCGCGCCTCACTACAGAGCGGCTCTCGAATCCGTCAAAGCCACAGTTTGAACAGGATTAGCGAGCTGCATGTTGTCGCCGACTTCAGCTCCGATCAGAACGATGACAACTGCAGCAATAACAACAGCTCGTGTCCGTCGAGCGTGGCTTCGATTGTGAACGGGGCGATGGGGGCGAATAACAGGTTTGCGCCCCAGTTGACCGAGGAGAACGAGGACACGGAGGCAGCACAATTTGATATGCTCACGAGGTAAGCTAACATTATATAATAAAGTGTTCCAAGTTACAATGTGTATTCTTTTTAGATATTTGGATTCGCTTTCTGCCAGCCGCGCCAACGCTGCCGCATCTTCCACAACCTCAGCAAACGCCCCTAGCATCGTTCGCTCCCGTGACGACTCACAAAACAGCTCCGACGGTGAGCTGGACACCTCCGATGCGCCAAACAGCCTTCGAACAGGCTCCCGGCGCCACCACAAGGTCAACCTCCGAGTCTTGGAGCAGCGACTGAACAAGATCCAGGAGGAGTGCAATAAATCGGACGTTGACGATGAGGAGGAGGAAGGAGAAGTACCTGAAGACGATGAATTCGCGGACCTGTCGGATGACCCCAGCTGTCAGGACGACCAGGAGAACCTGATCAACAGCCGCGGCGGCGGCGGCGGCTTCCAGTCGTTCTCCTTCTACCGCGTCAAGGGCAAAGGCGATGACGTCACCAGCACAAAGAGCTGCGATATCATGACGCTCACCGCGGCGCTGCACAAGGCGTCCAGCGCGGTGTCGTCCGCCACCAAGAAGCGGCCGTTGTTGCACCGCGCTCACAGCTGTGGCAGCCTCATGACGCTGAAGGAGCGCGCTCTGCTCGCCAAGAAACTCGGCTTGCAGCAGCAGCAGATTATGTTCGATGGCGGGGTGGGGCAGAATAATCAGACGGCGGCGACGACGACAACAGCGGCGGCCACGTTGAAGCTGGCGACGGCCTCGAGTCCAATAGCAATCCTGCACCTGCAGGGCACTTCCAGATGTTGCAATTTGTGCTGATTATGAGAATACGGGAATATGTTCAATGTGTGCTTGGTTAGTGAATTATGTTGACTAATGACATAACATTATGCATGTGTCAGTTGAGATGATGTGCTTATTATATAATACATTAAAGAACTAACCAAAAAGCTTGCCATGTTATACTTATAGTGACATATATGCAAAGATGTGCAGCTTATAAAATATAGAATTCATTCAGAAGTGTGAACGAGCTAACCAGTCTTGTGAAAAAGAAAAGTGACCTTGTGTTGTTATTATGATGATGAATCCCTGCTTATAAATGCCAATGAAGTTAAAAATATATTAAAAAGTAGAATTATAAAGATCTCTAAAACAATGTTTAAGTTGAATGTTTTTAAGTTGATTGGGAAAAGTGTACTTGGAATCCAAGCAATAAATGCAGAAAGTATAAAATAAGAATTCAAAATGTTGGAACGCTTCTATTAAATATTGTAATCTTCAAAGGCTGGTGTTATGTTCTTGAACCTGGCGCAAAATAGAGTATATACTTTAATAAAAGACAAAAGTTAGAAACGTCTGGAGCTATAAAAAATAGGTTAACACTTAAAAGTTCGAATTTAGTTATTGCAAAATTAATTCACTAGAATAGTAGATCTTTTAATTATTTGTTGAGCATTTTCCCTTGTTGAATTGCGTCCCCATGAAAACCTAATTATCCTCATTAATTTTGTTTAGACTGATCATTACCGAACATTTCCTCCCCTATAACCTAAAGTTCACATTATCTTAATTTAATATAGTATCTGGCCGCAGATTAAAACGGCATTACTGTTAAGGTTACAATAACTCAATAGCTGTGGAGCAGAAATACATTAAATAAAACGTATGTGAAAGAAAATATATTATTAAATTAAACCGAAGTTTGAGGATCTCTGAAATTATTCCAAGCTAAAATGCGTTGTATTTATATCATGTTATATGCGCGACAAATCTTATTATTATGCGTATTCAATGCCTTCTCCGCCTCGAGTCTCTGTTGGCTGACCTGGAACGAGACTTCCTCCTACGAGAGCTCCGATCTCGGCTGTCGCTCCTACGACTCCTTCTGTCGTCTCTTTTTGGAGGAGACCTGGACGCCCTCTTCTTCTCCCTCTTGGGAGAATCCGGCTCTTCCTTTACTTTCACCTCCTCTTCTTCCGAGCTCGACTCTTCCTCAGAGCTACTCTCCGCAGAGCTCGACGACTCTTGCTTCCTCTTCCTCTTTCCCTTCTTGGACTTGTCACTGAGAGCGAGCTTCTTTCGGATCTCTTGCATGTTCTTCATGATCTCCTTCTCGTCCATGGAAGACTCCGAATCGGACTCTGAAGAATCAGACTCCTCCGAGCTGGATGAGGACTCCGAACTGGACTCCTTTCGCCTCTTCCTCTTCTTATCCTTGTCCTCGGTTTTACCTCCCTTCTTCTGCTCCTGCTCTTGCTGCTCCAGTTTCTGCAACCGACCTCTCGCCTTCTTCAGCTGCAGCTCAATGTCCTCGCAGTCGTCACTGCTACTGTCGGAATCCTTGGCAGCAGGCTTTTCCTTCTTCACAACCACGACCTGGCTCCTCCGAACGGGGCTTGGGGAGCTGCTCGGAGCTTCAATCTGCTTCCGATGGGTCTTTTTGTCCTCGGCGGGCTTACGCCTGGGGCTGGGAGAGCTACTGTGGCGGCGTCTGGCTCTTTTATCCTCCTCCTTTTCACGTCTCGACGCCCTCTCCTCCTCCTTCTTGGCCCTTTTGGGACTCGGTGAGCTACTGTGCCTGCGCCTAGACTTCTTTTCGCCCTCCTTGGACCTCTTTGGGGAGACGGGCTCTTCTTTCTTGACCCGTTTAGGGCTCGGAGAGCTACTGTGACGCCTTCTGCCACGCTTATCCTCTTCCTTCACCCTCTTCTCGGCCATATTCTTGGACCGTTTAGGACTCGGTGAGCTGTTGTGGCGTCTTCTGGAGTCTCTGCCATCCTCACTAGGCTTAGTCTTCACTTCCGTATTATTTTTGTCTTGAGATCTCCTTGGACTCGGTGAACTACTATGCCGTCTTCGGGACCTCCTATCTTCTTCCTTCTTGCCTCGCTTCTGGCTAGGCGACCTGCTTCCCTGCCGTTTCTTCTTATCCTCGACTTTGTCGTCCTTCTTGGCTCTCCTTGGGCTGGGAGAGCTGGAATCCCTCCTCTTAGACCTCTTGGGACTGGGCGAGCTTTTGTTGCGCTGCCTGCGATTCCTGACCGGGCTGGGCGAAGAGCTTGGATCTCTCTTAACTTCAACCTTGGGAGACTGCTCCTTCTCTTTACGCTTCCTCACAGGACTGGGCGAGCTATCGTGTCTCCTTCTAGCATCTTTACGAGCCCTAGGTGGCGGACTCGGCGAGTCTACCTGTCTCTTCTTCTCTTCCACAGCCGTTCTGTCGGGCGAGGAGTCGTCAGAGCTGGACGAGTCGTGGCGCCTTCTTCTAATCTCGGGGCTGGAAGAATACTCGCGTCTTCTGGCATCTCTCTTGCCGTCTGTTTGCCTCCCAGTAGCTGCTGCAGTCTCACCCCGTTTCGTTTTATCTTCAGCACGCTTGGTAGGTCGCTCAGGGCTAGAAGAATCGTGTCGCTTTCGGGCTTCCTTCGTCTGCTTTTCAGGTCCGTCATTGTCCTTCATGGACTCCCTAATAGGGCTCGATTTTCTTGCGTCCTTTTTGACATTCCTCTCCATGCTGGACGAGTCGTGCCTCTTTCTGGGAACCTTCTTTTGATCCGAAGATGGCCTCTCGGGACTGGAGGAGTCACGCCGCTTTTTCTCCATATTCTTGTTAGCAACGGAGGCACGCTCAGGACTGGAAGAATCATGTCTTGCCCTCCTGTCAGGGCGCCTTCTCCCAGCTTCAGGAGACGAGCTTACCCTTGGGCGACGCCTTTCATCACGATCAGAAACCTTTCTGTCCTTAGATCTCTTGTCGGGAGACTGATTCTCCCTCCGGTCTTTTGATCTTTTGTCTGGAGACCTATTCTCCCTTCGATCTCTGGATCTCTTGTCGGGAGACTGATTCTCCCTCCAATCCCTGGATCTCTTATCGGGAGTCTGATTCTCCCTCCGATCTCTGGATCTCTTGTCGGGAGACTGATTCTCCCTCCGATCCCTGGATCTCTTATCGGGAGACTGATTCTCCCTCCGATCTCTGGATCTCTTATCAGGGCTGTCCCTTCGTCCTCGCCGCTCATCCCTCTTGTCCTCAGGAGACCTTCCTCTCCTATCTCTGTTCTTTGAGTCTCCCTCTGGCGACCTGCTAGCCCTCCTCTGCCTGCCGCGCTCTTCCGGCTCCTCTCTCCGCGGTCTCTTTGCCACCGGGCTCTTGGTCCTTGACCTTGCAGCCGCGGCAGGCCGAGGAGGCATACCAGACATCTTCAGAAGACGATCTTGTAGACTGAGGTTCTCATCAGCAGGTTTCTTGGCCTTGCCCTCATCGTCTGAGTCACTAGATGAGTCTGAAGACTTGCTCCTCCTCTTCTTCTTGGACTTCTTCTTCTCTTTCTTTGCCCTTTTCTTTTCCTTCTTCTTCTCCTTCTTGACCTTCTTCACCTCCTTCTTGAGCTTCTTGAGCTCCTCGTCGTCACTCTCGGACTCGGACTCGACCATCTCGTCGTAGCTGGCCTTCTTGGCCTCCTTGGCGAACTTTTCCTTCTCCTTCCTCTCGGGGTCGAAGCTGGACCCGTCGACAAAGGTGTTGCCGATGCCGAACGCCTCCTTGAGTCTCAGGTTCTTCCTCTTCTGCGCCTCCGCCTCCTGATGCGAGTCCTTGTAGACGGCGCGGCCGAACTCGTCCGTCTCGATCGCCGGGCCCTTCTCGCGCTCCTGCTCCTCCAGCATCTTGCGATAGGCGCTCACCTTCTCAGCAATCTCGTCCTCTTTATACCTGAAATGAGAACCAATATAACCATTGAAATATGCTTCTTATACATGCTATATCATGTCTTGTACTTGCCCTTGGTCTGCGAGCACTTCCTCGAGTTCGAGGCACTTCAGTTCTCGCTTCCGCTTCCGCTCGTGCTCCAGAATGCCGGCGTTAGGCTCACGTTTCGCAAGGAGCTCCTCAGACCTGGAAATCAACACCACAGTGGGTCATTTAGCTCTAATCAAAGGTATTCTATATGCTTTACCTCTTGATCTCCTCCTCGGTCTTGTACGACGACTTTCCATCCTTTGGCCGGACGAATCCCAGGTTCCTGGTCACGTAGCCGTTGGTGCCGGACCCGCGGGCAGTGAGGAGGCCGATGCCGTTGTACATGGCGGACGGAACAAAAGGCCGAGCAAGGCCAAGGTCGGGGTCCAAAAGCAAGGCCAACCAACCAAGTACTAAAGCTGTAAAGCAACAACGTTGTAAAATAGGAGAAAAGCCGAGTTTGCTGAGCTTGCTGAGCTTGAAAATGAAAAGGGAAAACGGAGGATAACAAAGTATTGGAACCAAATAATAGGGTTGGACGTCTTGAAGACTTGAATTGTCCTTTGCAATCATAACATTAACATGTTATAAGAATAAAAATAATCAGTATGAATATTTATGCAATAAAGCATGCTAATTAGTCATGGACTAACAGTCCCACAGTAACATATTCCAACCGGTTGGGTTTCTATTCCCCCATGTGGCAGCCCTTTTAGAGTCTGCAGACGATGTGGGCTATACAGGGGAGAAAGAAAAGTATTTCCCCGCCTTTCGCTTTCTTGTTTCTTCAGGATGCTAGGCTTGCTAGCTATATATAGCCCTATGGTTCAGTCTGAATGTTAGTGCAAATTTGGATGGTACACGGTGTATGGAAAATAAATTACATCACTTTGGGAAGTTGAGAACACTTCTAATTTAGTTTTAATTAGGAGAACATTTTGGTTCTGTCCTCCCTAAATTATCTTCCCTGCTGAGGCTGCTCACGCTGCAGAGCTTTTGCAAAAACCGGCGGAGTTGCAAACGAGATAAACACACTGGAGAAACATTAAACACAATCCAAAAAAATGATAACTTAAATGAAATTGTTAGTACTGAATAATCTTAGCTACAAGATTCATGCATTGGAAGGTCTTTCTACAAGTTCTATTCCGCATGACCTAATGTGCAGACTCGACTGTGAGTGAACGCAGCAAGTTAGTTTGTGCATAGTTAAGTGAGAACCACCGGGTGCACCACTTATTCAATGCAATAGCTACGCTAAAGAGTTAAACCAAGTGGCAAGTGCCCCCGGCCTTTCCAGTGCAGGCGTTACACACTACGTGACCACAATGACCACCCACAGCACGGACCTCGACCGCGCAAACTTCTTCCCGCAACTACTTCAGACGGCTACTCTTCTACAAAAACTAACGGAGGTATTATACTCATGGATACTGCTATAAATGACGACTGGTTAGAATGGTTCTTTATTCCAGATTGGGGTTTCTTCGTCATCGTTGGTCTCCCTCCGCCACTCTGACCTCGTCTCCCTCTTCATCTCCCACGTGCAGCCAAAACCGCAGCTCACCCCGGAAGACTTCCACGCCTCCGAGTCGGAGGTGAGAGACATGATTCACTTTGCACGGGGAGTCTCCAGTCGGAAGAGGGTGGTCATCGGAGACAGGAGAGACAGTAAGAGGGCCAAGGTGGAATCCAAATCATCTCTGCCTTGTGGTGGGGTTAAGAGAAGTCCAACTAAAGAGAGCAGTCAGAGTGATGACGGCAAAAGAAAAAGAGTTTGCTGGCCGTAAAAGTGTTTAAGTCGGCTTGTGAGCTTCTCGTATCCTCCATATGCATAGATGGAATAGAAGATATTCTATGCAAGTGCTAAAGTGTTCATGGAAGAAGAAGGGGAATCACTTTCGGAGGGGTGTTCAAAATTAAAATAATATAGGCTGTCATTCCATCAGTGTTAAACATTCATAAATACCATGAATATTGTTATATATATGCGAGAAAATGTTCAAAATCAGTACTTTATAAATTATAATAGTTTGTAAACGTGCAGAACAATTACATTTATTCAATACTTTCTTTCTTATCCTGTGCCGAAGACATCTTTACTGATGAATTAGGTTAGACCATGAAGCTAGTATAAAAAGAGTATCTCCATGGGTTTAGACTGTCGTTCACATTTACATATTTTGGCCAAATATGAATTGTGAAAGTATGACAACTTTACACTTTCGACTCAGGGTTTCTGTAGTATAGTGCAAGTTCTTGTGAAGCTCTAGTTCTGCCAGCCGAAAACATCACGGCCATACTTGTCTACAGAAAGCCGAATATGCTACTAGTTTTAACAGGAATAAGTGGCTTTACTCTGATAATTTATGCTCTTGACAATACCATACATAGCTTATTAATCATACTAATTGTCTACTTAACTTATCGAAATCTGCCAAATTCTCGTACTTCATGTGCAAAATAAGGTTATATATTCTTCCCTAATTTGCCATACCCTTACGTACGTACGTGTATTCAAGATCAAGACAGCCCAGACAAAAACGGGTCGAGCGGGGCCAAGTTTCACAGTAGACTCATGTTCCGTTACTTCTAAAAGGGAAAATACTGTTTACTGTCATTCGTATTATTTTGTTACATGTACGTTTGATTTGATTCGATACTTTATAAAACAATAAAAATAGATCACCGTGCATCCGTCCGTGTCTCTCGTGTCTCGTCGCCGCGCCGCTCTCGACGGACGAACCCGTGCCGTCGTCATCCATTAGGCTCGCCCATCGATATATAATATACTACTACTATAGATTGGGTACATTACTATTTTAGTGAAGTCATTTTTTTGGTGTTTACTTCCCGTATCAAAACGGGTCAAGGAGGATTCCATCTTTGAAAACGGACGCATCGCTACAGAGCTGGACTGTCTCGCAACCTCCCAAGCGATTTGTTGTGTGCTTTTCATGGAGGAAAAATGACCCGTTTTGACATTCTTCTTATAAAATAAGTGGCTTCAAAATATGGCCAAGCAACAGTACTGGAAGAAAAATTTCCTGCCAATTATATACTATAGTAGTAGTATATTTTATATCGATGGTACTATCTTTCTCTACTTGCTGATTTTATGTTTCAATATGTCATTGCAGAAAGTTATTAGAAACATCTAAATAAGCGTCATCATATCGACAATACGAGCATACACGTAAACAACAATGGCACCAATTTAAATCATTCTTCGAATTTGCTAAACAATATTCCCAACGCATTGTTTACTTTTATTACATGTAAAAGGGCGTAACTGTACAGCAGCATACACAATAAAGCCGGGAGGCTTGTCTCTACTTTTTCTAGACCATGCCACTTAAACCGTTTTGCTGCAAAGGGTAAGAAAACCTGATTTTGCGTACTATAAGTACGAAAAAGGGTTTATTGCACTTTGGGGTATTATTTGAGGAAAAGGTCAGACTACCGGTATCCGTGGGTGTGGCAGATCGAGGTAATGCTATGGGCAGCTTTTTTTGCTTGCAGGCTGTAAAAATGTGTCAGTTACGATGCATAATATAATGTCATTCGATCAGTGTAATTTATTATTTTAAAAACACAAATTAAAATGCTTTATATTAACTTACTAGTGTTATAACTTGCACTGCTAATTAAATTTAACTACAATTGTGTATATATAGGGCACACTTCAACCCTTCTCATTTCATTATATCTCCACTTCCTTCTTCTTCCTCAACTGTCAAAGTTCAACCCCTTTTTTTACAACAACAACAGACTGAAGACGTGATCAGCTTTGGGGCGTATTTGCCAAGCCCCCCTTTTTACATTCTACGCATTGCATAACATGTCCCTTTATGCGTTTTACGAACAATAAGAGCGGACTTTATGTTATGCGATGAGATCCACCGGCATACGCATATTAAGCACACAATTCCACTGCCACTCCCCCAATTCGGCGTACTTGCCATTTTGCGCGTCTTGACATTTCGCCAAGTGAGATCTCGTTTTTGGACCGTTTGATTTTTGGAACAATCTTCTTGTAAGCGCATAAAGTGCATTTAGAGTAACGTTATTATTCAAAGGAAGATCAACAACATGATTTCAAATGTCAAATGATTGGGTTGGATTTGACCGTCTTTTCCGAGTGCAAATGAACCCGTAAAATGCTACTAGGAAGCATCGTAATACGCTTATTTATAACAGGAAGATGTTTGGAAGAATGAACAAGTGCTCGTGATATGCGCCTTTGGTTAGAAAGAGAATGCAGTCGTGTGCGACATGACTGGATAATAAGTCGACTATATGACACTGCATAAAAGAAGAATGCAGGAATGCTATTAAGAGTGATATGATAACAGGGATATTTTTGCATAAAATGAGCTGTTAACTGTGCAATTATCCGACTATTGCACAGTTAGGTTAGTCCGTAGATAGAAGTAAAATACTCTAGATACATAAAGTATGGAGGCATTTTAAATTTCCCGCTCTTTTTGCCCAAAGAGGCTGAGGTCCCGAGGACACAATCATCTTCTAAACTTGTTTTGATGCCTCTTTCTCTGGCTGAGACGAAAGAACTTCTTTTCTGAGGACTCTCTTCTGAGTTCCCACTGGCCTAGTCCTTGCTCAGTGCAGAGGAAAGAGAATTGGGGAAGAAGGAGCTTAAACAGGGAACATAAAAAAATTAATTCTTTGTTCTTTTGTATGCATAAAACCATTTATCATTTTAAGAATAGGTATTTAACGTTTTTAATTGCCATCTAAGGCAATTATAAATCAAACTGCTGTACATGTAAGGCTAGTACTTGGGTTAGCAACAAAATTATCGTATTAAAAAGGCTCAAAATCATGTTAGTAAACCCCTGGATTTGAGCTGAGTTCTGTCCTCCAAAACTCAGGCTTCCTGCTTGGTGCAGTGGGAGATATACTAAGGCCATATTGGCCTGTCTGCAGAGCTGTCTGGCTTGCTGGGTCCTCCGAACTTTATGTATCTAGCAAATTTTAGATAGAAGGAAATACTTCATTTTTATCTTGGACTTTCAATATACAGTATATTCAGTATAATGTACAGTATTGTGGCAAAATAGTGCAAACGCAATTACTCTAAAATAACGATAAAATTCAAGTAATAGCTGTGGAGTGTGGAGAAGCTGCCGGCCCCTACAAAATCCCACCAAAACCACCAACAATTACGTCATGCCCATATCGCAACCTATACATTAATAATCACTCACCTCTCCCCGAAATCCCCCTCCTCTGCTTCCACATCCCCTTCCGGAGTCCTAAAATCATCCCCCGCGTCGCCATTATAATCACCGCACAGCCCTCCAACCAGCAACCCACTCCCTCTCAACACGCCGGGCGCATCAACATACAGCCTCGAGTATCCATCCCACCACAGCTCCAACCCCAGAGGCAGGGAGGCCGTGACGAACATGGAGGAGACGCGGCGCACCGTGACGGTCTTGTCCTCCGTGGTGAGGGGCAGTTTGTCCACCTCTCTTCCGTTGAGGAGAACGTCCATTTTCTGCTTCAGTTTGACTTGGGTTCCGGTTGTGGTTTTGATGGTCACACTCTTGGTGCACGAGGGGAAGAGGGGCAGAAGGGAGGCTGGGTAGTGGAGGCTCTCGCTCACAGCACCTGTATGGGAAAATATTCAGTTATATTATTCCTTGTCATTATACTGTTAAACACTAAGCTTGTGTAAACTTGGGATAACATTTAAAATTTGTTGAGCTCTATAATTATCTTTTTTAACCCTTAGATCTATAAATTTACCTGAGCAAGCCTCATTCTCCACTTCAATGGATACATTTTCCGCCCTGACGAGATAGTACGAGCACTGCCCCATAAAGTCAAAGCTCCGTCCGTCGAATGTGGTGTAGTGGGGATCGCCAACTGCGGAACACCGACTGCCGCAAGTCTCTTCAGAACACAACCAGGAGCCAGACTCGCATTGACTGAGAAAAGCATAAAATGGAGACCACAGAAATATACATTATATATTCAGCTTTTATTTGTTTCCCAACTTCCCTTGAAGGTCAAAATTAGTGTGATTACTTCTTCTTCAATGCAAACGTGATGTCTTACCAGATATTGCAGTCCTGCCTGATCTCCTCCCCTCTCTCATAGCTCTTCCCTCTCCTCTCACAAGGACACTCCTCCTTACGGACACATGCCATCCTCCGAGGCTCCCAAAACGTCCCCTTGGCACAGTAACATCCCTCGACGCAGAACTCGGAGTCTTCCTCGTTCTCATCTGCGGAGTATGTAGGCGCCTCGGAGCAAGATATGCTCTCACCACTTCCACAGGGATGGTATTCAAGATTGGAGGGGCAAGTGAAGGCTAAATTATAAATATAATTTAATTACTAGACCGTATGTATGGTCGTGCATTAATAAATGAATAATTATGACTTTACGAGGTATCCGAACGAACCGACCAGCTTTGATTGCAAGAAAATCAAGTGAACTAAATTTAGACCATGATAACTAAAACTTTAGTTACGTCTGTTAAGACTAAGGAACACTCACACTAGTTAAGATAATTCAGGTAACACTTACGACAGAAATCTGCTTTCCTCCAGTCCCTCCCTCTCTTGGTCAACGCCTCACACTGCTGCACGAAGGCGGCGACTGACGCGCAGTCGAGGGAACCGGTGGGGCTCTCACAAGTGGACATCTTGCAGCTCCGGTAGAACGGGATCGGGTTCAGGACCTTTCTACATTCTTCCAGCCCTTCCTCCGTCATAATCCTACTACAGAACTCCTCTGCCGCCTGCTCAGTCTCCGATCCCTCCTCACACTCAGCCACGCCCACAGCCTCGCACCGCTGCTCCTCCTTGTGAGCCCGCCACGCTTCCTGCCACGCCCCCGCGTCCTCCATGGGCTCCCCCGTCTCGCTCTTGAAGTCGTCGAAGGGGTTGCCGTTGGCGGTGCCGCAGAGGCCGGTCGTGGAGTCCCACAGCGTGGCAGAGGTCGTTATCAAGATCACGTCCTACATATCAAAATAGTTTCCTGATAAAGATGATTTTAAATAGACCTTAAACGTATGATTGTCGAAGTTTTTTTAAAATATTTATTTTTTCTAGTGATCCTTTATCGTATACATTGTCGAAGTTATTGTGGGGTTAAGTTAAAGACCTATTACCTGTTCCGTGTTCCATTTAACGTTAACCCCGAGTCCTCCGAGTGTGACGAACAGCCAGTGGCCCACTCGTTCGACAGAGCGGCCGTTGTGGGCATCCACGGCGTAGTCTGGCTCATCGGCGTCGGCAGGCTGCTCATCTCCTTCGGTCAGCGTAACCACGGTGCCATTCACTATGAGAAAAAGAGCGAAAGTACCTGAGAATAAGGCAAAATCTGGCACATTAAGCTGTACTTCCAAGATGTACAAGCTAAAATATGGGAAATCTTCTTCGAAAAACGCGGCGTACCTTTCTTAAAAGTCATGACGACTTCCTCCACTCTCACCACGAGAGCCATCTCCCCGCTGTAACTATCCAGAGCATAGCCAACAGACACCACCTCGCCGTGCCGAAGCAGCTCCCACTGGCAACCCCGGGGCCGTGGCAGGCCGGCGAGAGCGCCGTCCAGGGTGCGGAGGTTGGCCCGGGTGGGGCTCAGCCAGAGGTGGCAGGTGGCGGACTCGGCGGGAGGGGACATGAGGGCAAGCACGGAGGAGAATGAGTCTGAAAAAAAATGAAAGAAATTTTAATTTATGTTCTTTGTTGACGAGTATAAAAACCAATTAAGCCGGCCAAAAGTATTTAAATGCCTTCTGAACTGATTGAGATATATACCATGAAATGATACTGTGATGGAAGTCCAGTTAAATCCCCCAACCACCTGCATTGATGCATGCTACTTAAGTCAATGGCACTCCAAGTATATACTGTATATAAAGCAAAAGATCACCTTCCATCTGTGGAATTCCCTCCTCTCCCTCCTTGACCCAAATCCCTCCCGAGCTGACCCTCCTCCTCCACCTCTTCCACGCCTCCATGTTCACCGCGCCCTCCGACGTCAGCAGATTGCTGTCCTGGGCATCGGACTGGTTCGCCTTGACCATGCCGTGGTCCATGACCCAGGTGAGGCCGCGCATGTCGTTGCCCTGGGGGTTGGACGAGGAGGAGCCGGAGTAGGACCAGTGGAGGTAGGAGGCTCCGAGGCGGCGGTAGGTCGTGGTGCGACGACGGGTCACTTTCTGCGTTCTAAAATGATGGGGATTGCCTTACCATAGAGTATTCAATCGGCGCCGTATTAGTTTAACTTTGATCATCTTATTAGGAGAGAATTATAAATGATCCTGACTTCTAATCACCCAAGTGCTTTTTTACATTAGGGATTTGGATTTTGGAACAAGTGGGGGAATGTTTATGAAGCATTAAAAGTGCAAAAATTGGTCTAATACCACCTAGTTGACTAAAATATCCCTTAAGTTAAGCAGTGGAGCAAGAGAGAGTGTAAAGATGGAATAACATTCAGGTCATACACAATGTTTAAGCTGAATAACTTTCAATGGTGTCTTGGAAAGAATGGAATGAATAGAATAACATTCTTGAGGAAAGAATCATACACAATTTTTAAGCTGAATAACTGTCAGTACTGTCTTAGAAAAAATGGAATTTTATAGCCAGTTTAGCACAGAACTGGAATTGCATTGGCTTGATTTTCAGCCAGAATAGAAATGCAAGTTCTGTTGGAATAAGGTTTGATCAGATTTAAACAGAATGCTTACACTAGAAGAGTTTAGACCTATGAGTGGGACTACTATTATATACTGTAGTATAGTCAACTCTTACACTTACAATACTGACTTATTACGCCTTCTGTCCATAAGTTACCCTTATATAGTGACCTTACCTGACCACCTTCACCCCAGCCCCATACACGCACTGCGGCACATCCCTGGGAAGAAACTCTGGGGTCTCGTAGTCGCACACGTAAACCGGCGCGGGCTCGGCATCCATGGACACTCCGGCCGGGCAGTAGATGGCGCAGCGGAACTCGGTCTGAGTCCCAGTGCAGTTGTAGCCACCATTGAAGCCGAGAAGATCGGGATTGCAATTACTCGCAGCTGAAATGTTGACGATTCATAACAATTTACTCCTACAATGTTAGGAGTTCCTAACCATATTGGCACTGCTCTCCCTTAAAGTCCTGCCCACACTGACAATGGTTGAAGGAGAGACAACGTCCGCCATTCTGACACGGGGGATTACAAACAGCTGGAAAATATACACATAAATTTAACCACTTATAGTGCGTTTTATAGCTTTCAACAAACCTCTGCAATCTCCGATTGTATCAATCGCTTGCCACTGACCATCAACGCAGTCCATGGTCTTCTCAGTCCCACCACCAAGGGTGAACTCATGGCCTGGACGGCAGGTGAAGTGGCAAGACCTTTTGGGAGAAGTTCAATATAGTTGTTGACAGTATTGCTTCCAGAAGTTGTTGCCAAATTGTGTTGAGTTTTTACTTTGATATGTAACAAGAATCTTGCAAGATCTTAATAAAAACTTACTTTTGGTCACATCTAGCGTTTGTATTCCTCGGTCTGACGGGAGGTGCTAGGCAAGGGCGTTCCTTCTCCAGGGCACACGTGGGTCCCTCAAACCGGCCTGGGCAGTGGCACTGATCGGGAGCCACGCAAATGCCTCCGTTTTGGCACTCAGGAAGGCAAACAGCTAAAAGCAAAGTTCAGATCTAGCTTGGTTCCAACTAAAATACTCTAGATACATATCCAGCAAATTTTAGTTCCAACCATAAAAAAGGCAATATGCTGTATGTAAAATGTTTACGTATTGACTGATCATTGTGATAAAAAAATCTGCCTTCACCTCTGCAGTTTGGAATCTCTCCATTGAACTCATGAAACCTGTCCTCCCACCGTCCTTGCCGGCAGCGCAGCTCGTACTCAGCCTTGCCGTTGGGCGCTTCATATCCGTCGCGACATTTGACCTGACAGCCGAGGACGGTGGAGCAGCGCATGTGGGAGTTCAGCGGAGCCTCTGAAATTTAATTCACCCTATGTATTGCAATATTGGCAGTTTCTGTTTCTTGCAAGCACTATCCATGTGTTGAACGAACACACTATGTGGATAATCAAAGTAGCTATAAGTAATGAACTAATAAATGGAATACGTGTATGAAACTACAAAAAATTAGAATATATGGGGTTGAATGAGCAATTGATACTGTTTATAGTTTTTACATTACCTGGCACTCCAAAACAGCCTCCCGCAAACTGCGTCTGCGCTGCCGCCTTTCCTCCGCCCTTAACCCCGGCATGGACATAACCGGATATGAACCACAAAAACAAGAACAATCTCGAGATCATTTTGCAGCCAATCATTTTTAAAGTGTCATCCTTGAACGAATTCGTGGATGAGACTGATTGCAAAAATGGGATTTCGCATTTTGGCTAATTGGTTATCAAACTTAATATTTGGGGGAGTGTTTTGTTAATTGCGATGTATTCTAGGAACAAAAATGTTCGACGACTGGTGGCCTAATTTCTATTTGTCAAACGTGTGATGTCTGTAGTGTGTGATTATTCCCCTAGACAGAATAATGTATGTTCATTTCCCAATAACTGCATTAAAATTGGCTGGATGGAATGCGTTGTAAATGATATTAACACTGGATAATTGATACATTATTTCTATACGAGCCGCGCATGTATGTAGTAAATCAGGACACAATACGAAATCCTTTAAAAATTCTCAATACATAAGCAATTCAAAATAAAACTGTCTCGACTATTATGATAATTTTCAGGCTTGTGTTTTTTTACGTTCGCGCATTATTTCTAAAATGTTGACGTTAACCTTGATGAAAAGCTGCCTTAGGAGGTCCCCTACTTGATCCCTAAAGGGTTTTGTCCGATCGCATTCCTTTAAGCCCAAGTCAGTGGTCAACATGCAGGCTGAGGGCGTTCGCGTCGTCTAGCACAATTGCAGGGTAAGAAAGATGGACGTGTACGTTGATGAAGGTGTAGAGTGGGATAAGACATACCTTTCTTGTTAAGAAGAAGAAAAAAAATTACTAATGAAATTATGAAGGAAAGTGCCCTTGAAATCGCGAACGTCATAAAATCGCGTTCGCGGCAACTTTAACATACATGTTGACCTAAAAATCCTTTACATCTTTATTGGCATTGCATGTTAAAACATTTAAAGTTAGAGTTGCCGCGAACGCGATTTTAAGACGTACGCGTTTGACGCGAACGCAATTAAAATGACGTTCGCGCACAGATAAATACCTAAATAATTTACTATAAGTTTGTTAGTGACTTTTTCTTACAAGAACACTCACGCCTATTCCAGTCCATATATAACTAAATCGAATTGTACCACCAGGTTGACACATAGTTTCTGGCAGCCCAAATAGTCTAGATTAAAGTTCCAAAACCCCTGAAATCTAGACTACACTTTAGGAACACTTAATACATACAGAACTGCAGAACACGTACAAGTCATATCTTGTTCTCCTATTTTCTCAATTCTAAGATTTGTATTAGTTGATTGCTGAAAAGGATAATCATTTAATTACTTCATTACATTCAATTACTAATATGGCTATCTAAACATATTGGAATTGTGCACAGTAACAATAAAATTATCTACATTATGACAATTTATAGTAATTGACATGTCATGCACTGGGCCAATATGTTTTGACTTTTGATAGCGGGTTTTAGTTACTTAAGCCTACCTACTGCCATGATATGTATTCTAAGTAGCTGATCAGGGTAAACATCGCAGGTGATGCCCAATTTTACTACAAAGATGTCATTATTTTGTTACTGAAGCAGAATATGAATCCTATACGTTGATATACTATTATTGCATTGCACTGCACTGTCAGGATTCACTAATTCAGTTCAAGTATGCAATCCTGGCAGCTCATCAAGCTTGCACATGATGCACCAAGTCTTGACACTGGTACAGTACATCTCTTGAAGCCACCATGCCAATCTGCAACTTCTTTAATACTCGCCAATTTGCTACAATAGACTTGCCGATCTACTACTGATAGTCATCCAAAATTATGGAGACTGGCCTTTTAGCACTTTTACTCCATACTCGCCCCTTTGAAGGAAACGATTTTTAACAACCCGCTTTTAAAAGAATCACTTAAAAACAAATACCGGTAGATCCAGATATTTATTAGTAACCTGTGCGTTTAAAAGATTCAAATCATGCGCCGTAAATTCCCATCTGTGTTTATATTGCAAGGAAAAGTTTCCGCGAACGTGATTTTATGACGTTTGCGTTTGACGCGAACGTCATAAAATCACGTTTGCGAATACGCGAACGCGATTAAAAAGACGATTTGTATTTCCGCCTTTGCCTATTTCGTAAAAAAAATTCGCATGACTGTCGGTGTTTTCCTTCTGGTGCTGCATTTTAAAACGCGAACGTGATTTTATGACGTTCGCGGCAGAAACCACCCCACTAAATAAGTTTCGGCTGCTATGAAAAGTTGCCGCGAACGTCATTTTAACCACGTTCACGTAAAACGCAAACGTGTATGACCACGTTCGCGTAAAACGCAAACGTGTATGACCACGTTCGCGTTTTAAAACATCATTTCTCATACATTTACATTGACAAAAAAGAAAAAAAAGCTTAACAAGAAATTCTTCCCTGCCCATACCCTACCCAATAAACTAGGTACACGTCCACATCTCTTAACACACATTTGTTGTACAGGACGCGAACGTCCTTGGTCCGCTCCTCGACCCCCGACTCGGGCATAAAGCACAGCCACAGAATAAAATCCTTTAGGGACCAAATAGGGGACCCCCTAAGGATACTATTGAGTAAGGTTAACGTCAACATTTTAGAAATCATGCGCGAACGTAAAAAAACACAAGCCTAATTTTCATCATATCTGGTAAAGTAAGCGCTGATTTTCAAATTAGAATTCTTATCTCTTCAGTTTACAAAACAAACAGCTACAAGTACGTTTTTGTGACTGCAAGCTAATCTAAATTGTCCGCTTTAAATGTACTATTGGACGTTTGTAAAACGTTACCTTTATCCACCATAAAAATTACTATTAATCAGTTCAACATGGCGTCTCGTTTGTTTGAAATCAAGACACCATATGGAGTTCTGGCTGGCCAGGAGTGGGGTGATTCCGATGGTTTCCCCTGGCTTTTCCTTCATGGCTGGATGGACAGCAGCTGCTCATTTGAAGGTCTGGCACCGCTGTTTCCATCTGGGCATCGAATTATATCCGTGGATTATCCAGGGAATGGATGGAGTACACCATATCCATCGGGTAAAATAATATCATGATTTGTCCACATTAAGCTGTTTTAAATAAGTATATTATATGTATTAGATGGTCAGTAACTCTGTGTGGTAAAACAGATAAATGGATTTAAAAATCTTCAAATGGATGAGAATGCAGTATTGTTTTTTTTTTAAATACGAATTTGCAGAGGATAAATTTATTCAATTACTTTTCATACATGTATGTGGGCTTTCAGGCATTCTTTACAATCATTCTGATTTACTGATGACCATTCGCCGAGTTGTGGCTCACTTCAAGCTGAGCAAGTTTGCCATTCTAGGGCATTCTATGGGAGGTGCCATTGGATCAATCTACACTGGATTTCATCCGGATCAGGTAAAAAATAAAATAATTAAAACAAAAAGGACCCTAATTACTGTCTAGAAAGCACTTTCCTATTATCCTATCTACATCTCGCCCTTCCCAGTTATATATATGGCCGCATGAGGGAGCAGCAAATCGTGACCCACTC
>LR138276.1:0-20864 GCA_900659605.1 Tisbe holothuriae | reverse complement strand
TGTGAGGACCCAATAGATTTTATCTTAGAAAAGCACTTTCAAGGCAATTTCTAGTCATTTGGGGGGCGAGGAATGTTGCCCAGGGTGCGTCGAATAACTTTAAAGGTATGCAGAGGGTCGCATAAAATGATTTTGACGATCATGTTTTCTTCCCCTCGGCAACTTTCATCGGTCATATTCATCTTCTTCTTCTTCCCCTTTCTCGCCCCCGAGGGTAAATAACATTGCTGAAATGTGTTTCTTTTGCTCCGTTCATTGGCCACAAATTGAGATGTGATAGAATGAATTCCTTTCCGGTATATTCATCAGAAACAACGTTTTCTTTTTCTCTTTCTTGTCCAGACGGTGGCAACCGAGATGGAGGAATGAGATAACTTATATTGGCGATAAAGTACACCCGTTCACCCGACGAAAAGAAAGAAAGAAAGAGCTCTTTCTTGGCTCGACTGCCAGTTTCCGCCAATAAAAGAATAAAAGACGGAGCAGCAGCATCCGTCAGGGATCAGCGAAACGGCTCCAATCCCGAAAATGGGGATTTCCCTTCTCGGGAGGAATGAATACGGATGATGATGATTCAGAATTGGAGCTAGGAGGGGAATGTGAACCAGCGACGAATTGAGGGAATACAAAAGAAAGGATCCATGAATAGAAATGCACTCTGTCCGATAGTGTGTTACGTTACTCTCAAGGACTTTGGTCAAGAGAGCTGCCGTCCATTTCAAGATCACACAAAGGGAATTAAGGGAATAATGGACATGGATCTCAATTGAATCAGGGTTTGGACGAATGGGGGACGACTTCCTTTATGTTTAGACGACACATTTACCCACAATAGGCTACTAATCACAATGCGCACTTTCGCATCCCCCTTCAAGGTCGGGAAACACACGGAAAAGAAGCAACAACTGTTCATGAATATTGCAGTGAAAGTGAAAGCTGACTTCTTTTCCTTCTCCTTCTTCTTCTACCTTCGCTCAGGTTTCTCGAAGAAAAAGAAAACAACAGTTTGACCCAAAAACAACAACGACCTGCAGGAGGAGAATCTTTTTCACCTCCTCGCATGCGAGCTCAACTTTTTTGTGTGTGCTGCTTTGACAGCCTCGTGTCAAGTCTATTATGAAGCAAACACAAAAATGCTCCTTGATCGGTTTTAACGGTCACGCCAAATGAGTAGGAGATCGACAGATTCAGTCTAGGTATGGCCATAATATTATCATGATACAAAGGCGTTGTAAGCCCGGGTCCCAAGGGGGAGAATATCCGTCATTTTTCTCAGTGAGAAAATGTCCCTGCTGGTCATTCGCAGCTCTGCAAACATATTTGTAGTGTGGACGGTTTTGATTTATTTACACCCAAGAGATCGAGGAGTAAATCGAAGAAAGAAAGGTAAATACACGGAGAGAAGAAGTTCAAATCAATTATTCATATACAGCAGCTGTTCACGCTTCATAACGTGTCGGGTTCATTTGAAGATTCCAGGTGCATAACATGGACTTTCTTTCCGCCTTCAGTTCGAACCTGGATATAATTAATTAGACATTTGTGCATCTAAATGCATCTATAATTCCTTAGCCACCCCACATGCATATTGCACGCCGCCTTAATTCACAATCTATCCTTGCGTGCCATTAGCGTTGAAATGGCAAAACACGAGAAATTCTCAATTTTCCCTCGCCCTCTCTCTCTTTCTTTCTCCTTCTCCAATTACGCCACTGACATTTCGAATTCGCGCCTTTCTCTCTCTCTTTCTCTCAATCTCCCTTCGGACTCTTTCTCTTTTCTTCATCATCTCTGTTTCTCCTTCTTCTCTTGATAAATATCATCCGCTCGATTGCTGCGGCTGAAAACGAGGCCAATTTGTCTTTGTCTCCGCTCATATTAAGAGAAGAGAACAGACAAGAAGAGGATCATGAACAACTGCTGGACAACGAAGCAAGGACATTTGAAGATAGAAAATGTTCATTACGATTGTCATGATGTTTAGCTTTTCATTCTATCCGGTCAGCAGTGAAATTACGATGCAGTATTAAAGCTAATTTTATTACATAGGCTGAATAACAATAAACGACCGTCATTTTTAGTAATCTGGCAATGTTGGCCGAGTTTATGATAATCCTAGAAGCAAACAGTATTTCCCCCTTTAAAAATATGCAATCCTTAATCCTCTACACTTTATAGCTCCATGCAAAATTGGGTTGACCGCATATAATTGTTAATCCACATATTTAAAGAGCTTCTTGCTATTTAATTAATGTTATTTAATATTCGTGTATGTTCTCTTTTTCTATTGCCACAATCCCCAAGGTGGCAAATATGTAACAATGTCATGTTCAGAATGCAAATCAGGTGAGAACAACGAGAGAGAGGAGAGAGAGAGTACAGGGTGCGTCATTTAATAGTGCACATTAAAGACCGACCTGTGACAAGTGCCACATTAAACACCCTGTCGGTGTTCCTGCACCCGACGATTTGATGACGCTATAACTTTTTGCACTTTCCCCTCTCTGCTTTTTTTGCCACCGAGGAAGTGAAAACAAAACGAGGAAAGGCAGATGCATTTGATGACCACAATTCTGTTAGAACAATCCTTTGATAAGGCTAGACAACAGAGATCGAGAGCTTCTCTAATGCTAATGAATGTTCAAACTGGCTTAGAATCCTATGTAATCACATTAAAAATATATACTTCCAAATTACGCTAATGCTCGCATATGATTTTAATCAAATGTCGGAAATTTCATCTCTGAAATTCTCCATTCGATAGCGCATAGTCACCCAGGAGATAGCGGAGAGAAACTTTGACAGGTTTCATACGTTTTCTTCTTCCGAGAGTGCTTTCACCAATTTCCCCTCCAGGAAATTATAAGATTTATTATTTCCCTCGGTGGGTAACAAGTGTTCAGAAGAAAGTGCTTTATTGAACCTCTCTGCCCACTTGGTGATTGAAATCGATGTGTTTCATTGCACCCCATTTAAGCCCGAAATGCAACTACAAGACACGTTTTAAAAGCAAAATATTAAGCTTAGAGGCGAAATTCTTGACAGATCTGGAGCATAAATCAGAATGTCTGCAATCGTTAGTGGACAAGACGTTTTAATCCTTTCTTTTGCTTGTTACTTCACTTCTTTTTCCTATTTTGAGGACCATTAACCTTTGTTAAGATACCGCCGCTCCTCTTCAGAGAAGTAGGAGGAGGATTCGGCGATTTTTCAACACAAAGTGACTTTTACTTGATTTTTGCGGGCGATCTCAATGTTTGAAAACGACGACTATCTGTTGGGCAGGTGCGGGAGGAGGAAAAAATGAAGCAATCTGTCAAAATCATTTGTTTCATCCACACCCGCAGTAAGAGCTAGAAGAAGCGGACTTCCCACCTTGGAGAAGAGAGAGATTGTTATGCATTCTTTAAACATGTTGCCACGAGGATTGGCCAAGTAAGCACATATGAAATTGTACAATACGCAAATTAAGATGGGCTTTACTTATGCTACGCTCGATATCGACAGTTCTATGCGACAAAGTTCATGTTTTGCCCTGCCCATTGTTTAACTTTTGTCCGTCTTGCTCGTTCATATTCATGTTATGTTTGTTGTTGTCCTTTCCTTCTTTCCTTCTTCCCATGATGATGATGTTCTCAACTTCCATTTTAAGACGCTCTCCAGCAGGAAAAGGTTATGATGATGTCCTCTCTTCTCTTCCTCCCGAGGGAACTCCACGCAGAGACAAAAGTCATAACCAAGGAATGCGACCTTGACTCAAAGAACAACATGGAGGGAGAGAGAGCTTTAAAGTTTTGCATGGCCAATCAAGGCCACGATTGGCAATTCCTCCTCCTCCCTCTCTCTCCCCTTTAGCTCACTTCAAAAAGAATGCTTTCGCGCAAAGTGTTTGAAAAAATCATTCAGAGCGAGAAGAAGAAAAAAAATCAGGCAGAAAAAGGGCGATCGACTACTTTCGATCTACTTGGCCCATTTTCAAGAAAGAAATTCTTCTCTCTCTCAAGAACATTTTGTTCAAAAGCCGACCTAGAAATAAGGGAGGAAAGTGAAAGCTCGAGTTTTCCTCTTCAGACTTTTACTTTTGTTCTTTTATTTCTAAGGCTAATTGCAACACTGACCGTCGTCGTCGTCGTCTTTAAGTCCTCTGAGTTTAACATTCGTCGTTCAATTCATGGCCATTTCCAAGAGACAAAATTGGGACAAAAAAGTTTGCGAGGGAAAAAAGCATCAACAAGATATCGCGGCGGAGACTTTTCAACGAATGCGATTCGTTACGCGCGGGGCTGTCCAGGGGTGAGAGGTTATAGCTCGATAAAAGGGTTGTAGTAATTGAGGGGCGTTGGTTCGTTGTTATCATACGCCATGTACAAGTTAACATCACTATTATATTTAATATATAGCTGTTGTTTAACCTTACTCTGTTCTCTTTATACCACTTTTATTTAATTCTGTTATTTCTCTATTTTGTTATGGTGCTCTAATATCGGTTCAATTGCGTAATGGAGTGCGAAAAAGAATGAGAAAGGGTCGTTACTGCTTTGCCCTCCCAGATATTGGGTTAATCTAATGCAGCCGACTGAATTACATTGTCTTCTCCTCCTCCTCGTTTAATAAGCCCCTTTTCTGGCTCCCTCAAGTAATTTTGATTCAATTAGGCTCGTTTAGAGCAAAGAAAGACATAAAAGAGAGGCGAGGGGATCGGAAGGAAAAGAAGAAAGGGGTGAATTAACCCCAGTCGCCTCTTAAATGAACCGAGTTACGGCTAAAAGCTTTCTTCGATATTGGTTGCAAATTACATCGGCTCGCTTTCTGCAATTACACCAACAGCGTTCTCAGGGAAAACGCGGCTTAATTGATATTCTAAAGCGTATCCATCGCAACACTTATTACACTCCCAAAACGCGACACTTTCTCTCCCTCCTATTTCATCTTGAGTTGTTATGACAGGCAGCGATTACAATCTCTTGTTTATAACATGTTGGGGGCAGTAAAATCTGACAAAGTTGGGCCTCGTAAAAGCAGCTGACGCACGCACTTCTTCTCTCACTTACAAACTCCCGTGACAATAAAACATGCTTAAAAGTGCAACGTATTATGATGAGCTATTGTCTTTATAGTGTTGAAGAGCACTTCTTTTACAGGACTCAAGAGATGGCTTTAGATCGGTTCGGTCGTGTAATGATGTCCAGTTGTGGCTACGATTCCTTTAGGACCCTCTTGGGATCCCTTGCTAGACAAGTGGGGGATTTTCTACTCCTTACACGAATGGCGGACAATTTTTCAACGGGACATCAATGGCCATAGATCAGCTCAACTGTTTGAATATGAATGCTGGAAGAAGGGATTGAGGCCAGTGCTGATTTTTATATAGGATTATTTTTGTTATGATGACCCTATAGCCATAACGTATGCTACGAGGTCAAAGAAAAGGAATCTCCAGAGAAAGCAGCTTTTCGAGTTTGCACCCCAAGGGAATAACGGCGGTGAAGGAGGCAAAGGAATATAAAAAGAAGAAAAAGAAGAAAAGCCTCGGCTCATATTTTTCTTTTCTGGTTTTTGTCTAGCCGACCGAGCAGTGGTAGTACTACAGTGACCGGAGACCACCGACCCCAGAAGCTCTTGACTGAAGACAGAGAAGGAAAGTGTTGATCGTCTCTGGAATTCGGTTGGAAGGTGAAGGAAGCCCTAGAGACTTTTCCTCCTCTTCTTTTTCGTTCAGCTCGCAATGTATGAGAATGAGAAATAACACTCGAGGTATGTGCTCGGATCGTGCTTGATTTATGGCTCCGTGGACTCTGTTTTGAGGATATATCTGAAGAAATGGGGGAGGAGAGTTACACTTGAATGAACTAAAAGAAGAAAAAAGGCTCCATTGCTCCATATCCAATTTAATTAAGAAATGTCCCCTAAATATATGTCTTCCTTTCAGAACGTGTGATGTTATTATAAGAGGAGGTTCCAATTTCTTCCACCCGAGGGAGTCTGCTCCTCCACCTTCTCACCATGTGCCTCCCCCTCCTCTCCCACCTTCGCCGCCTCTCCGCCTCTCCTCCTCCGCCTCTCCCAGCTCCCCACCATGACGGACTCCTCCGTGCCGCTGTCCACAGTCGGAGCGGACGCGTATGAGCCGGGATTCACGGAACATGTGAACAGACTCAGGGGAACAATGTTTTACGTATGCCAGGTAAGGGATAACGTCACCTCACTAACCTATAAAGTATAATGGCCTTTAATGTGTTACTCTAAATAGGGTTCGTGCCTCTGTGGCACGGTCAACAACCGCGGCAAGGTGATCTACTGCTATGGCGACCTCGTCCCGCGCCATGGGGAGCTGTTCGCCGAGGGCGGCGAGCCGAGCTCCAAGACCACGGGCGTGGACCTGCTGGCGGCGCAGCTCGGGGTCTGGACCTTTGGGATCGTCGCGCTGTGAGCAACCATATTAAAGATTATATCTGAGGAGGATAGGGCAGAAGGAGATGAGAAAGGGGGATCTAACCTCGGGGCAATTTTTCTTGGTTTAGAGACGACAGCAAAAAGTTGTTGTTTGCGGAGGAGAAGTCAGTTGACCTTCAGCTGTGTGAAGGAGGAGGAAAATAAATTGGCTTTAGAACCTTGTTATTATGACCCTCCCTCCTCTAATTCATTGATCCCTTCCTCATTTAGATTGATAGTCCTGCTCCTGATCCGGAAGTCGATCACGAGCCTGAAGAAGCACCTGGAGCGCGTGACCGACCGGTTGCCCGTCTACCACGACGACGACCTCATCAGCAACAACAGCACAACGGCGTCGCCGCCGCCGGGATCTTTATCGGTAACAAAGGACGGCGGACATCAGCAGGGCCAGCAACCGGCTCAAGTCATGAGCCTAGACTCGGTGGTGCGTTCAGATCTGCATGCAGAGGAGGAGGAAGCTGAGGCTGAGCTGGGGGACAGCAGGAACAGCCTGCTGCCGCCTGCTGCAGCGGTCGTCTTGCCCAACGGCAGAGGCCAGCAGCAGCAGTTTAGAGCGTCTGGCAGGAGATACTGCGCCAGCACTAACTTGTAGAAGTAGAAGTAGAGCCTTCTGCTGGGCCGCTCCTCAAACAGACCATTAATCGTTATGCACGCTTATTATTGCGCGATGCAGAATCTTACTTCACACACAAGAAGAGAGAGTGTTTAAACCGACAATGTAGATATTAAAAGACAGATGATTAACTCGCCCCCATTTTGAATCAAGCTAATAATGCGCTTGACAATATTTTCAACATGTTTAGCCTCATTTACATTTTTCTGCCTCCAGTGACAGGACAGTTGCTCGTCTTCCTCCTTTTTCATATAAATGATTATTATTATGCTTTTTTGCATTATTCATGAGTCTTAATAGTGAAGAGAATAATGTTGTTGTTCCCTCTTCGGTAGTAGATTTTTGTTATCGTTACATATTTTGTTTGGAGCCTAAACTCTCTCGCTCTGATAACCACAAAGCATTTAATTCTACAATATATTATACACAACCAGTCATTTTGTATAAATAGGCATGTTTTTTCTCTAAATAGTTTTAGCATAAATATCCGTAGCTCTTGTCCGTCTCTCAATGTGACTAATACTCAAAAGCACACTGCCAAAACAAATAATACTTGACCATGACAAAACAATGCAAAAAGTGAGGTTAAAACGACCTTTTAGCCTTCAAACAACCCTCATTTTCTTCTTCACAATCTCCCCTCCTCAAGTTCAAAACGCGCGACAGCTTCGATGATGCATCATGGAGCTACTTTCCCTTTAGCAAATCAGTGTGACAGAGTAAAAACGGACAGAATGACCGTCGTCATGTTAAGGGGTGGCAACTAAATATTATCTACAACATCTTTCTCCTTCTTCTCAGAGATGACTGCTACTCAAGTCTTCTTCGCCGCTGCAAAGGCTGATGAGCAGAGAGAAAAAAGCCACAGCAGGCAGCTGGAAGGTTAGCGGAGAGAACATAAGAGAGGATCATTTTCCTACATTGGTTGACCCCGTTTCAAATTCTAATCTCTTTTTTTGCTCTGGAAAGATGAAACTTTGAATTAACTTGGAGATGCCCTACAAACACAATCCACCCCTGCCTGCTAGTATTACAGACACAAAAACACAATATTGACTAGTCTGATATCAAGATATACGTACTACAAGGACACCCTACCTATGCACATTATAAACTATATATTTGTTATACCCTCATCATACTACTGTACGAGTTATGCTAATAATGTCTTTCAATTTTGCTACCTTTTGATTCCAGTTTTTGCCAACATAAAGAATAATGAGTTTTTCCCAGCCTGTATTAACCTCTAAACATACATTTATTATTGCACCCTGCATAAACCTAAACCGCATTAAATATACATTAATATGCTTGCTATATAAACATCTGCTTGAAATAAGTTAAATCTGAAATACACACCAATCGATCTGAACCACCCGTGAGTTACAAAATATATAATATGAAGTATTAAAAGAAGTGCGATGATGTGTACCTGCAAAATATCACTTTAACATTTATAGAGCATGAAAATCACTTAACCGTTAGGAAACTAGGTAAGCATGTCCATAACAATATGTCACTTTTTGTCCACTTTTAATCGACTTTATCTGCCATTGACATTCACAATATGGCCTTCATAATCTGCAAAATCTGTTTAACAATAACATTCCTGTCAAGTCCACTCTTTGAGAACTAGATCACATCATTTCACCTTCACCGTTTATTCGAAAATAATGCTGATATGCAGTCTTCCTTCTTTCAGGACCACCACGGCCACGACCTGTTCAGCGACGACGGCACCCTCACGCCGGACCCCGACCTCACCGACGAGTCCCCCATCCACATCGGCGTGGGCCGCCTCGCCGGCCAGAGCAAGAGCGTGCCCGTGGAGAACCTGAAGAAGATGCGGCTGCACCGGAAGGACTTCAAGAAGGGCGGCGAGGCGTTGCGGGGCAAGAACGTCACCGAGAACTTCCGCGTCAAGGAGAAGGACATGAAAAGGACCATGAAGTGAGAGTGCGTGGCCATGGCAAAGTGCTTTAGGAATATGAAGAGGGTGAGGGAGCGGAGTGAGGTGGATCTGGGGCACTGATGCCATGAAGGACAATAAAAGGACATCTCTCGAAAGTGATTCAATATGAGGACAAGTTAAACAGTGAAACTGGAGGTCTGTAAATTAGTGTTTCTATGATGAATTTATTCAGAGTTGATTTTATTCTTTCTCAATATTTGGAGAAGATTTTGCCAAAAAGCGCACTGTTCATTTTTTCAACGCATCTCAAATCCAAATTGTTTTGATATAATTATAATGAGCTGCTCACACGTTCTTTTCCAGAAGCTCATTGACACAAAGTTTTGTTCAATAATCTGTTTTGTGCAAGCGTCCTATAACTAAGTTGTAGGACGCTTGGTTTTGTGCAAATCAAATATGTAACAAGGATTTAAAGAAGAAGAGAAATCGTCGCATACCTATTTTGCTTTCAACGGAACAAATCCCGAATTTCCTATACAACACTCAGCGCATATTTGGAGAAAAATACAAAATGCAATAACATGAGAACATGGTGTTAATTGGCAGAAGGAGGGAAATATCGCACCTGAACAAAGGACACGAGCTGATAATGAGTTCTGTGCTGATCTTGACGGAGCAAGCGGAACAAATTGGCATCTGAGGCCCTGATTGACAGCAAGACTTATTGGGTGAAAATATCCTTTATTTCAATTAGTTCTTCACTTGTTATTCGTTTACAATCTGGTTCTTGCCTGACAATTCGGGTTCAATGTTCCGTGGAGGAGGAGAAAATACGTAGATAGAAGTTGAAGAGAAACTAAATAGTTACATATTGGTACGTACTTGATATTTAAACATGCAAAACGGTGACGAGAGAAATGTCCTACGCTATGGGAGGAGAAGTAGTGACTAACGTTGTGCTCCTTCATTTCTCCTCTTTCTACTAAGATATAAATGCTCTTCTGAGACTCGAATCTCTTTACTCGGGGACCGGTGTGGTTGACTTTGGCGCCTCCTTGAGACTCCTGTACTTCTTAATGATGGGCCTCCAGTTGATGGCGTTCTCCAGGAAGGTGCGGGACCGCATGCTGGACGAGGACCCGTGGCGGGGGTTCGCGTTCTCGGTGGGGGTCACGCCGTCTAAAAGGGCAGAATATAACTAATTTGATCCGCTGAGGAAATGTATATCTTACCGCTGAAGGGCGACACCTTGCCCATCTTGAGACCCTTCTTGACAGAGCCCGTCTCTGAGACGTTGGTCATCCTCGAGGCGGACGCCTCTGGCTTCATGCGCTTGTACTTGTCCTTCTTCTTCATACTCTCTGCAAAATGTTAATAAATGGTTAGAAAATTAGAAGAAGAGGTTAACGGCAGTCGTACTTCTGCACGCCTGATAGATGTAAACAGTCCACGTGGTGATCAAGTTGATGGGCGACGGCGACGCATCCGTCCGGTGCATGTTCCGGATGAGCTTTGCCAGCCCAAACTTCCACTCCGTGTCCGAATCCTGCTGAATCCTCTGATACGTGTCCGACATCATAGCAATGAGCAGGTTGATGAGCACGATCACGGTCACGAGCAGGTAGACGGCGAACACCACCTTGAACATCTCGTCCGTCCAGTCGCCGATGTGCTTGGTCAGCTTGAGGTCCTCGGGCCGGGTGAGGCCGAACAGCGCGAAGAAGAGCCGCTCGAAGGTCATGAGCGGCGTGACCTCGCTGCCGCCGCCGTTCTTCAGGATGTTGGTCGTCGACTCGATCGTGTCGGACATCTCGTTGATGACAAAGTACGGCTGGTTCATGGCCATGGTGTACATGCAGAAGCCGATGACGAAGATCATCATGACGGTGAGGAACTTGCCCAGGTCCACCATGAGGCTGGAGATGATGATGGCCCAGGGGCCGAACAGGCGGTGGAAGGACAAGAAGTCAAGGACCTGCACGCAGCAGAGAAGGAACGAGAGGCCGTTGAATTGGTTTCTGAAATTATAAACAGACATCAACAGAGGCTCAGTGGTCTAGGGGTATGATTCGCGCTTCGGGTGCGCGAGGTCCCGGGTTCAAATCCCGGCTGAGCCCACTTGAAAACTTTTTTTTACACAAACGGCCAGATGATTTTTTAAAGTTTAAACCCAAAAGTTGGACGATGCAAAAATAATCTAACCGGCATTCCGACCCAGGGGCCTTAGTAAGCCCCCTGATTCGGCCTCGATAATAGTGAAATTCCGTGGACTACGATAGTTGTTGTGATTTTCTAGCATTGCAGTGCACTGTGGGATTAATATTCTTTTCTTTCATCTTAGGCAAGCGCGCCTGTCGCTTCCCCGGCGACCCCACCCACGGCCGCATCACCCCGGTCAAGTTCCTCTACGAGCTCGGCGACCGGATCCTCGTCCAGTGCAACCCTGGCTTCGTCAACACGGGCCGGAACCGTCTGCAGTGCCTGGACGACGGCACCTGGTCGGACCGGATACCAAAGTGCCTTAATTATCTCAGTGGAAATTAGAGCGAGCCAGGGAATTAGAGCAGTGACCTGTTTCAGGGTTGCCAGACACTTGACCGATGAATGACAATGGCAGATACCCTGTTAGCAGTCAGGGTTGCCAGATTATAGACATACGCAGAGAGTGGCATCCCTGAACAATAGTATACAGTATATGAAATAAAGCAGTTTTCGTTCATTGTGTTGTTTCTACGTTATTAGTGTCAGAAGAAAAAATACTATTGCCAAAATTTCAAGAGAGCATGATTAGTGAACTACGAGGACTACTGTACTACAGCCTGACTGCTTAGATACGTAAAATATGCATATCAGAAGAATCATATTATGGACTTTGTGTGTAAGAAAAATTACCTGACTACTCAAAATTAAAACATTTGCCGCAGTAAATATTAGAGCTGCGCATGGAGTCATCAAATAAGAGTAATAAGCTTGCCATTTTAACCATCCGTTGAACTGAAATACAACTAAAATCCGCTTTATTTTCGTCTTTATTTTACGAGCACGCGAGTCCGATGCTCCCCGACGTCGCTCCCTCCAACTCCTCCTCGTCCGTAAAGTGGCTCTTGAGGAAGCAATTCCGCTTCCAGCCAGCCACCCAAACCCAGTAGACGCACTTGTCGTTCTGGTAGCATGCCACGGCGCACCCGTTGGCGTCATCGGTGGGGACGCCGTCGCCGCCTTCGGATTCCGAGAGGTCGCCGCCGAGAATGTTGGTATTCTAGAAGTCACAATACGTACAACTAGTTCACTGTGCCAATAGTTAACATACCTGGAAGAAGCAAACATTATCCGGTGACGATGACGGCTTCTTGGGCACCTTGCTCGTCCGCGTCGACAGGGACGTGTCCAAAGCCTGCCCACCTCCATCCCCGACAGTGGCAAAGTCCGGCACCTCATAGTCCTGACACGTCACCCCGATACTCCCGGACGTGGCGCCCTCCTTAGTATTCTGCTCAGTGAAACTGGACTTTAGGTAGCAGTTGACCTTCCAGTCCTTGACAAACGTCCAGTACGAGCAGACGGCACGGCGCTCGCACTCAGCGGAGCAGTCGGCCGGGGTGTCCACTGGGAGTCCGTTGCCGCCCTGCTCGTCTGTGAGGTCTCCTTTCTGGTAGTTGAGACCTGGGTATGTGCAGTGGTCCTTGCGGTTGTTGGTGGGGGCGGCCACGATTTGGGGCGTGATGTGGGACTTGAGGGAGGTGGTCGACTTTAGGGATGATGAGGAGGAAGACTCAAGAGAGATGGCTCCAGCTTCGCATCTAATACCCACAGTCCCTGAGATGAATCCCTCCTTCTTCTGCGGTGTGGACTTGTCCGATTTGAGGTAGCAGCTGACCTTCCAGTCCTTGGCAAATGTCCACCCCTTGCAGAAGGGTTTTGTGACGCACTCAGCGCGGCACTTGTCGGCAGAGTCGAGCGGGAGGCCGAGGCCACCGTGGCTCATGGGGAGGTCGGCCCCGAGGAAGTTGACGTCAGAATAGGCGCACTCTGTAGAATTTGACATACATAAATGTGTATTGATGGGCATTATTGCTTACCATGGTCATTGTCTCTGATCTCTCCAAGTTGCCCGAGCTCCTCTTCGACTTCCTTTTCTACAATAGAATCAATATGAACTGTTGATTGTTTTCTTATAAAAGGATCGTTTACCGCATCCAATAAATAGTGACCCTGAAGTGGCCTCCTTCATCGGCCTATCTGGTCCCTTGGTCGCCTTGAGGTAGCAATTCACCTTCCAGATGCTGACATGGGTCCAGAAGTGACACTTTTCCCGACGGCTGCACTCATTCCGGCACTGAAGAGGAACATGTGTTTATTAATTGATTAAATTGACAAGCAAAACTCAGACCTGATCCGGGCTGTTTGTCTCAATTCCATGACCACCCTCCTGAGAACTCAAGTCTCCACCCAGGAAGTTCAGCCCTGAAAATCTACAACCAGCCTTGTCTTTAGTTCCAGAGGGGAGCACCGATGCGATCCTTTGAGGAGCGGCAACAGGAGCAGCAGCAGCTGGTTGACCAAAGGAGGCCACACTAGGAGCTGAAGGACTGGCAGTGTTCCTGTTGCCAGCAGTTGCACTTGGAGCAACACCACCAGCAAGAGCTGTAAGAAGCTATAGTGTAAATAGGCACAATTGGAGCATATCATGCGACTGGTCTTACGGCAGTGGTCCTTGTATGTTCCAGATATGGCACTCTCAAACTCTGCCTTCTCTCCAAAACGAGACTTGAGATAGCAGTTGATCTTCCATTTTCCAACAAATGTCCAGTAGTTGCACTTGGGCCTGTCACGGCACTCCTGGCTGCAGGCGGCAAAGTCAGGGGTCTCAATCCCCTGTCCTCCTTCCTCAGCTGTTAATCCTCCCCCAAGGAAGTTTGTTTCCTCAAACAAACATTCTGAAATGTTATTTAATAATGAATTTATAACATACGAACGTTCTCACTTTTAATACTCTTACCATCATTGCTTGCTGCAGTACCCTTCAGGACATCTAAATTGAAAATATTTTAGATCATAAAGTAACTTGATCTACCCATACGCAGTTATAATAATTACCGCATCTTGGTCCAAATGTTCCAGAAACTCCATCCTCAAATTCTGATTTCTCTCCCAGCCTTGACTTTAGATAGCAATTCACCTTCCATTTTCCAACAAATGTCCAGTAATGACACTTTGGTCTGTCTCGGCATTCCTGACTACAGGCAGCTGGATCAGCTGTTGCAATACCCTGGCCTCCGTCTTCTGCAGACAGTCCACCTCCAAGGAAATTGGTCTCCTCAAAGATGCACTCTAATAGAGACAAATAATTGAAAATCACTATATTGAACAATTTAATTATTACCATCTGAGCCAGCAGGGAAGACAATTTGAGTATGATCCTCTCCCCCTTGAGATCTAAGTGGGGCAACAGGAGCCCCACCTCCATTAACAACATCTAAGAGACGGGAAAATTATATCAGCCCAGTGATACAATTAGTGTTTTTTTTTCATATTATTCCTACCACAGTGTGGTCCGTAAGTGCCAGAGAATCCTCCTTCAAAATCAGTCTTCTCTCCCAGCTTTGATTTGAGATAGCAGTTTACCTTCCATTTGGTAACAAACGTCCAGTGAGTGCACTTTGAATTGGCTTGGCACCTAGCGCTACATGCCTGATGATCAGCTGTCTCAATTCCCTGTCCTTCATCTTCTTCACTGAGTCCTCCGCCAAGGAAGTTGGTCTCCTCAAATACACATTCTAAAATATGAGTTAAAATATTTGGATTCATTAACAGAAGCAGATACTGTTTACCTTCTCCATTACCTCCACCACCAAGTACTGAAGGTGCAGCAGGGACAAAGAAGGAAGACTGCTCCTCTAATGGTTGTGGCCTCCGAGTTGTTGGTCTCAGTCTCTCTCTCAAGGGATTGGTGTTCTGGTTAGGTCGGAATCTTTGTTGATTTGCAGAGAGCCTTGGAAGAGTATTTCGAACGGATTCTGGAAGGAAATGGCAGGATAAGATGTTATCTGTTGAAGATACACATTTGATCCATTACCTGAAGTTGGTCTTGAAGATGCGACCTTTTCTGTAAGTGGAAAGGAAGAATGACATTTATGAATCTTTTGGAGCAGCTTATACTCACCTTTAAGTGCCTCCGCACACGGAGCCAGTGTTCCACTGACGGCTCCGATAAAGTCTGACTCCTGCCCTCGATTCTCCTTCAAGAAGCAGTTCAAATCCCAATCATGGACGAAAGTGAACGCCTTACACCCAGACTGAACAAGATGGATTTAGTTAATGACATATTTAGGTCTATATTTTCTTCATACCTGATCGCGGCAAGCTTGTCTACACTCCACAAACGACCTCACCACAATCCCATCCCCATTCAATCTCTGCGGCAGGTCCGCTCCCAGAATGGCGATATTATCCAACTTGCAGCCTGCATCATTCAACAGCCCCTCCGCGTCCTTCTCCAGCTGAGCCAGCGTGGACGGCTGAGTCGCACACCCGTCGCCCTTCCACCCGGTGATGCTGCCGTCCAGCTTCCGCTCCTCGCCCGCCTCGGATTTGAGGTAGCAGCCGACGCGCCACTCGGACACGTGGCTCCAGTAGTGGCAGTTGGGACGCTGGTTGCACTCGCGTTGGCATTCGGCGGCGTCAAGGGTGCGCACGCCGCCACCGCCGTCGGATTCGGGGAGGTCGCCGCCGACAAGAGCGACGCCGCGTATCGAACAGGCTTGAAAAAAAAATAGAAGAAATTATCATACTGACACTTTTACGGTTCGTCTCTAAATATACTATTATATGCTGCTTAAAGTTTTAATGCCAGTAGCCTTATATTAATCAACAAAGGGTAACGGTACTTAGACTACTCTCTCCCTCTCCAGTTATTGCAGAACCGGTTTTGTTTAGCATATATTTTTGCAATGTATTAAACTCACGTATTGTGTTCAGTGGCAGTCCTTGTGGCTCTGGTAGTGCTTGGCAGACCCCCAGCAGGATTGTCGCACATAAAAATAGTCTCATTTTAAAATAATTAATTGAATATCCCTATAATTTAACTTAAGCCTATTCACTCGTTCAAGTCACCAGAACAGCATTATAATTTATTGCTATTGCTGATTCGCTCACTCTTTCTTTCTTCTGCCAATGTCTGAGTGACACTGCGAAGCTGGTGGATAAAAAGAGGGAGAGAGAAATAAAAGGAGGCAAATGTGACCTGACCAGTTTGTAGAGAGTACAAGAAATTGAAGAAAACATGGGTACATCAGATATATTAGCCTAATTCCTTATAGTTCCATTTTGGAAGGACAACAAACAAATATATTGGTTTAATATACAGTGTAGTCAAAAGCCCTTACGCCAAGTGGCAAAATGTCCATCCTTAAGGTGTTTAAAAATTGGGACATTAAAATTTAATAGGAATTAGTTGAATAACATTCTTCAATTTGCTCTGTAATAAGGTTATTTATATCCCATAAATTGGCAATGTTATGAGAGTTTATGCAAAATAGAGTGACTCTGTAACTTGTACAGTAGTTCTTGGAACTTGGAAAGACAAAGACGAATGTCATCTATCCTTATTTTCCCTTCATAACCAGTTTTGTAGCCAATCAATAATATCTCGGTCGTGGCTTTGGAACCTGGTGAAAGTTGGGGAAGAACAAAAGATGGAAATCCTATCTGGAGAGGGCAAAGAACAGTCGACAAAGCTTCAAGTCACATATTATTTTGGCCCTATTACCATAATATATTATGCAGAAACTCCACCTTTTGCATAAGCATTTACCCTCAAACTATATATTCAGAGTCAAATTTGACTCCTCTCCACTTTGTTTGTCCTGAGGTAAAATGGAGCAAGAACTGGTTTTATTATTTGCAGGACACCAAACTCAAAGGGAGAAACAAGTCTGTGGTATAATATAAAGCAAAAATGCTACTTTATTTTTCTCCTTTCCTCTCATCATCATTGGATATACAGATCAATGTTTGCAATATGTGAATAGACACAATGTTCATAGTAGTTCAAGTTTGCGATATGACAAATATATGACAAATATTAATCCAAATTTACTCAAAGAGAGAAACAAGTCTGTGGTATAATATAAAGCAAAAAATGCTACTTTATTTTTCTCCTTTCCTCTCATCATCATTGGATATACAGATCAATGTTTGCGATATGTGAAATAGACACAATGTTCATAGAAGTTCAAGTTTGCGATACGACAAATATATGTGAAATATAAATCCAAATTTTATTCTTCATGATATTCAAAGGATCTTCATTCTTCACCAGAGGCCATTTTATCAGATGCAATGTTTTTGTGATTCGTCCACAGACGTATAACGCCTGCTGTTGTAGGTCTTTAGACACCGGTGGGCTGCTGGTCCCTCCCGTGGTAGGACACGAGCCCGATGAGCGTGACAAAGTCCGGGCTGGACGCGTGCTCGTCCAGCTTCTTCTGGATGTCCACGCCAATGTCGGGAGGGAGGATCTCCATCAAGGTCTTGGCGGCAAGCTTGCGCATGGAGTTGTTCTTGATCGGGCCACGGGGAAGGTCTGGAAAACAGTTAACAATGTTATACAATACTATGTTTAAAATGCGCATAATCGTACCTGCGTATGTCAGGAAGGCAAACTCATAGATGGTCTTGATGAGCGTGCCGAGGTTTTCCTTGTAGTTGGGGGCGTTGATCAGATCCTTGAGAGTGTTCAGCTTGGCAGGGTCAACCTGAAAGATTTTTAGGCAATAAACTATAACATATTCTCTCAAATACTGATCAACTTCATTACCTGTCTGTACCACTCCAGCTTGTCCTTGCCCTCAGAAATCATTGTCCTGAGGTGCGCCCTCTTGTCCATCCACTCCTTGAACGTGCTCTTGAACCCGGTCGGGCCGACCTCCATGGCATAGGAAGCGAAGCAGATCAAGTAGAAGTACCTATAATTATATGAGAGGTTGCGTGATTGTCTCTCTTTCAACTTCCGCATTTACAAACCTTTGCATGTAGTTGAGGATCATCTGCTTCCACACGACCTGCTTCTCCTCTGGCGCCACGTCGTACTTCCACTTGGTCTCAATGATGCACTCACGCAGGTTCTGCATGCCAGCTCCCTTTGGCGCGGGCCCGCACACGTCGCAGATGCGGTCAATCTTCTTCTTACCCTCTGCTGCCAGGGGCTCCTGCATTAACATAGCTAGTACTGAAGGTCACTGAAGGTCATGATGGCAGAACTTACATTCGCCAGGAGTTCTTTGATGACGTCAAACTCTCCCTTGATGAAGGGATCGTCGTCGTCGGGCTTCTTGGCCAGCGGCTTCTCAAACTTCTGGTGGATGAGGTTGGAGATGGTCTGGTCGGACACGACCTGGATTTCGCTCATCTTGCGAAGCTCAGTGCTCACCTTGATCTCCTTGATCAGGCAGGCGACGATCATGCCTGAAAATTGTATGATAGTACCCGCCGAGATTCGTTTCTGTTACGTGATGCGTCGGTTTTTAGTATTAATGAAATGTGGATTTAAGGTCTTTCTGCTTAGTCTCAATCTCTTAAATCCGCGTCTTATGTACTGTGAGAAATGCAAATGCATACGTCAACAACTGGTATGCACCGCTGACGCCAGCATCTATCTGAAACGAATCTCGGCGGGTACACATTGTACAGTGTTTAAATCTCGTAGACTTACCCAGTGTTGTCCTTCCCTTGCCCATCTGACAAGAGAAGATGCACTGCGTGGACGCGGGCTCGTCCTTGAGCGTGTCCACCATGGTGTCAAACCAGGGCTCATCCGGAGCATTCTCCTCCACAACGGGGATCCGCTTCCAGACGAGGTTCGGCGTGGCCTTGAGCAGCGGCGGGTAGATCTCGTTGAAGCCCTTGAGGTTGACCACCTTCATGGTCTCCTCCACGTCCTCGCGCTCCATCGGGTTCTCGGTGAAGGCGGCGTCCTTGTGGACCTTGAGGGTGGAGTCGGCGCCGGAGGACGCGAGGCGCTTGCGGATCATCTCGATGAAGCAGCCTTCCAGGTTCTGGAGCTCATTGGAGGCGTAGGGCAGCTCCATGTTCTCGTGCATCCTAATAAGTCAACATAAATGTTAAATGCGTCCCGATATGAGCTCAGTTATTCGTACTTCTCTGGGAATCTGGGTGCGTATGGCATTCCGTTGACGTAGACGACCGGCTCTTGTCTCATGTTGAACCAGATGGACTTGAAGGGTTTGTCTTCTGAGCCCTTCTTCACCTTCTCAAGGACCTTAGGGAAGGCGGCCTCGGTGGGCTGAGCGGTGCCGTAGACGGGGAAACCAGCAATCTGACCAGAGTAAAGATTATGAACATCATACAAAAAATGCCACTCATGTTCACCCCTCAAACTCTATTCTTACCTTCCTAAAATTTGGCGCTCCCGCCACCTTAACCTGATCCTCCCGCAGCGCATGCATCTGGTCAAAATGGTCAACTTTAAGAAGCGTGTGACTGAGGTCGATGCACGGGGCCGTGATCACAACCTTCTCCTCCACCTCGGGCTCAGCCGGGGCAGGAGCCGGGGCTGGGGCAGCCTCCTCTGACATGTTGATTCTGGAACGCCAACGGTGAGAGTATATTGAGAATGTTGTCTCAGGACATTTGACTCGTTCAATTACCCTTTACGTCCGCTCTTGAGAGCGCCGCTCGTGAATGAGAGACGGGGTCAGTATTCACAGCCTCAGCTCAGCACTCCCAAAGACAATGATGATTATGATGATGACCTCAGCCGAAGAAGCTTCTTCTTCTTCCGATGGGTGGTCGTCGCCTCAGCTCGCGGCCTCGAAAAAAAAGCTCTGACGTACGAGGGGGAGAGCGAACGGCGATCGACCTCTCTTCAGGACTCTCAGGCAACACAAGGATCGCCTCATTTTTTTGGCAATGCATGTCGTACGAAGTTGCAGCAGCAGGCAGCGTTGTAAGATGCGCCTCTCAAAATGAAAACGACTTGCCAGTTTTCCGCTCTTTTCAAAATGGAGTATGAATAGGTGGTGGTGAGGACCCATGATGTGTAATGATCAGTCGATGTAGTTGACACATGTCCTTAAAGTTCGCGATGAAAGTGTGTCGATCGCATCATCTATTTTATGCACCCGAGGGTACGTTTTCCCCTGACCGGTGATGATATTCTTGGCTAGCAGTTGAGCGCTTATCTGATGATACAGTACGACGGCTAAAGCCAAAAGATGTTAAATAACGATGCAATTAAGCATGTTATGGCCTTATTTCTGCCTCAATAAATCCATTGGCGCACTATCAAAGCTTGAAAAAGAGACATTCAATGATTTCCACTTTACACGCCGCATATCTGACCGGCATCTCCTAGACCGTTATCGTAGATATCTCAACAATGCAAGCGGACATTTTAGCGAAAACCGTGTAAATAGATTTTAAACTATGAAAATGTGTGTCTGTGCCGCTACGAGTTTCAGAGAAAATTGTCCTGTCGAGAAAATGATGTAAAGCAAGTTCTTCTTCGTGATAATTGACATGTTCATGGTGTTCGGGTGCAAAACATGGACGGATTAATGACTTGATGTCAATGTAATTATCGGTAATTAGAGATAGTCTGTAACAGAATCTCTGAAAATGACGCCTGAGACATTCCCGAAATTCAAGAAGTGGAAAATCACTAACAGACGCGCGTTTTGTCTCCCCAAAATGAAGTATTTGCATCTTCTGTTTTCCTCTTGTGGAAATGGGCCAAAATATTCTCTTGCTGGAGGAAATAACTTTTTGTCAATGATGATTGTCTTTTACAAGAGCAAGAGAGAGCAAGAGAGAGAGAGGAGAGAGAGAGAGAGAGAGAGAGAGAGAAAGAGACTCTCTTGAGATTTG
>LR138275.1:6854-17748 GCA_900659605.1 Tisbe holothuriae | reverse complement strand
GTCCTCCCTCTTTTCCTTCAGCCTGCCTTGCCTGGACCCATGCTGGTTTGTTTGGACCCATTTCCATCAGCTGACCAGGCAAGCAGGAAGGAAAAAGGGTGGCCCAGCATGGCTTCCCAGCAAGGCCTCTTCCGCAGCTCTTTTGCTTGCTATAGTACTTAGTTATGCCTATAGTGATCTAGTCATGCCAAGATAACACAGTATAGCTTATTTTACCGACTGCAACCAACGACTAGCTGTAAAATTAAATGTGTTAGGGAAAAGACGTTATGAATATTAACTCCATGCATATGATTATGGTTGGTAAGGATGTGCGATATACCGACATCACAGTTCAAGACCGACTTCGGAATTTTCAGACTAGTCGGTGCGTGCTCCGTCTTCGTTGTTATTTTGCGGCCACTTGGAACATGCAAGGCATTTATTTTTGGTTTACAAAGAAATGGCGGAAGTAAAATATTAAAGTAAGTCCTGTAACTTACGGGAGATTTGGGGCAGAGCACTTAATTACAACCACTTTTGCAGAATCTGACTGATTTTGGCAATTTTTGTTGCAGTTTATATATTGTAAAAGTTGTACTCTCAAACCCTCAACAATGAAGGAAGATTACGTATTTCTGCACCTTGGAAATACTGAGCTGTAGAATAATGAGTAGCACTCATGAACCTATTATAAAATATCAAGACTCTTGCATAGTATTTTCATGGTAACACTTAAATACTGGTTAAAAATAATATTTACAACCACTTATGCATCCAGTAATTCCAGTTGTTGCTTCAAAACTTTCAACAAATGCCAATGCCAATGAAAATGAGTTACAACATCTACTAGACAGTAAAATTCCTACAGTAAATTATATTCATTGATCTCTGCTAGAGAGACATAGATCGTAGCTTACAGCATTCGAAGAAATCATTTTTATCATTTGTCCTTATGTTCTTTGAACCTTGATATTTATACACCCATTTTTTTTAATTCTTCTCTGAGATGATAAAGCTACAAGCAGACAGTGGCATATCATTCAAGGCATCACCATATGCATATGTTTTGCCATTTCATGGTACTTTTTGCACGTTATTAAATACTGACAAATTTACTATTTAGCAACATATCCCGATTTAAACAAGCCTATTATGCCTATAACATAACTACGTCAACTTGAAATTAAGCCCATAAAAGTAAAAGTTACTTTACACGTACAAGGATAATAGGAAAATGTTTGGTATAAAGCAGTACGAAAACCGACTTTCGTTTACGGTTTTCTAGAAAACGGAAATCGAAACCGACGACGGTTATGACCCAAAGGCGTTTTTAGTTTACATTGTAGGGTTTGAAAATGTCCCTTTGTATGACACCATTTTCTCTCATCAAAATGGCAACGGATTGCAGCAGCAGAGCGAAAGTAGAAAAACGGTCTACGTGTATGGCATACATAGCTCTGTATTCACATCTCCACTACAATTAACAACGCATAGCTCCACTTCCTTCTTCTCCCCCTGACGACCAAGCCCTACATGCACCCTGATTTTCTCGCCACCGAGTGAGAGTTGGAACATAACGGGAGTAACAGAAGTTCGCGCTTGCACGAAGCCTGCAAAGTGCCTTCACTTTTTCCCCCTCCCTTGACGTCGTAACACACATACGTGTATACATGTGCTGGTCCGTCCAGAAAACGATTGTGAAGGCTCCTTTTTCTATTGTAGTGTGATCATCGTCCTCATGCTGGGGCGGACACTCGGTTTGCGTGCGCAGTTCCACCTGAATTGGCTTCTCCGCGCGGGTATGCTAGGCGAGTGAGCGAGCGAGAGAGCGCCGATCATCAGGCATAGACTCGAGTTCCGGCCGCAGTTGCTAGACGAAAATTAAAAGGTGTAAAACTGCCTGTTCAAAAGATTTTTTTCAATAGTTGATTCAACTTCTTCTTCTCCTCTTTTCATCATCACTCTCCGTGCAAAAATATGTTTAAGGTGTGATCGGAGCAACAGAGTAATGAGATCCTTTCGAGCGTGGCCTAAGACGACAAGAACGAGAAGAAGGAAAGAGAAAGAAGAAGAGACTTATTCTGGCTGATTAGCTTTATCTTCAGTGTGTTTTAAAAGTCAATCTGGCGAATATAGCCGTCACAAAAAAAATAAGAAGGCCGTCGCAGATTATTATAGGTCTTCATTTTTGTGACCGTGCAGGAGAGATAAGGCCAGCAGTTAGCACAACGCCCTCAACAGACAATTATCGCAGTGTGGACAAGTAATTGACGGGCAGTGTGCACGAAGTGAAAGAATATGTTCCACAAACGGCATAAGAACAAGCAGCCCACTGGTGGGGCCATCTCAGAACCGACAGTCAGCTCTTCCAGTCACCCGGAGGAGTACCAGCCGACCAATGGGCAGCAGCAGCACCACAGGCAGCAGCCTCCTCCAGCTGTTCCGCCTCCAGCAGCTGCAACTGCTGAGGAAGACGAGCAGTCCCGCCCCAAGTTGACATTTCACTGCCAGCAGGCGCAGGGCAGCCCCACTGGCATCATCTCAGGGTTCACCAATGTGAAGGAGCTGTACGCCAAGATCGCCGCTTGCTACGATATGGATCCGTCAGAGGTCAGTCAGTCAGTCATTGCGTAACCCTTGCAGAGAACCGTACGCGAAATTAGGGCAGTAGCGTTATGGCATTGTAGACACACGCAAACGCACGCGAGTAGTTGAATAAAGGGTGTCTTTACAAATCGTTTCATGGCAGTTGGACATCTTCAACCCTACGACGAGATATTTTATGTGTTTAAAGGCAAGGACGGCTGATGATGATGGTATGGTTGGGTGTACGTGGAGAGATGGTATATTCTGAAGAAGAAGCAGGCAAGAAGAACATCTGCTGTGTGCTCCCGTTTATAATTCCCTTTTTCCCGAGCTCTATTTCTGGATGATGGGAGTAGCAAGGAAAACATGATGAAAAGATGGATTGTATTGATCTGGAAAAGACTCAAAAAGTCGATTTAATTTTCATTGGATTTCTTTTCCTGGGGGCGTTGAAAAGGATCTGCTTAAAACTACAAACAATGTGTCATATTTGGGTTGTAAATGAAGCCACTGAGATAATTATGTGCTTTATTAGAATCTGTGACCTGTTGAATATTTCTTATTCATTTATGTTGATTAGTTAATCTGGGAAAATAGAAACAGGAGATTCATATAATGGCTGCTTATCAGCTCAAATAGAGCCTTATTGAAAAATGTCAATAGAGACATTTAAACTATTTTATGGAGTTTTTAAATATGACTGACTAATATTATGTTTGTTTTGGAACACTAGTCACTAGAAGCTGTCAATAAATGACTCATTTTTTTTTGCAATTTTTAGGAGGTTAACGCGCGCACGGAAGAGGGCAATGTTTATATTTAATTATTATTCTAGGCTTTAAACCCCCATGTTTTGCATATTCCCCAACACGGTAAAATGCAAATTGCATGCACAAGTGTTTTAACAATGTAAAAATGAAGTTGGCAAGGAAGATCGTAACTGGCTCAACTAAGTATATGAATATCGCTAGAATATTTTTCCTCACAGTCCAATTTTCCCTTCCAGATCCTTTTTTGCACCCTAAACACACACAAGATTGAGATGAAGATGCTCCTTGGAGGACAAATCGGACTCGACGATTTCATCTTTGCCCACATCAAAGGTAAGAAAGGAGTTTAAAGGAGGCTTTTAGCAGCAAATGGGGAGACTTTATGATATATAACATTATTATGGACACCTGATTTAAAATGATCTTGCCTGCATATCTTGCAAACCTATCTCGGCATGAATAATTTCCACATGCAATAGACAATTTTGCAATGTTTACCTTGCAAGAATATCTTAAAATGGACGATTATCTTGTATTTCTTCTTATCTTGCCGCCATATTAACCAGAGTCAAGTTCGCTCTTTTGTACCATCATAATTCCTCTCTTTAATGATGCAATCATGCGGCACTTCATTAACGCTTGCAATGATTAGAAAACATCTTTAATGATGCGATCCGAGGAATATTCGGTTGTCTTATGCCTCAGGGAAGGAAGAAAAGTGTAGATAGTGAACATGCTCAAGCCATGTGTGTCTGGATTGTTGAATATATGGGATAATAACTGTATATTTGGATGCGAGAGATATGGGTGCCGATCCAGCAGATACATGCATATGCAGGCAAATCCATTGATGGCGAAGGATGCAATCTTATATTGACATTCAAAGAGCAAAATCACCTGCTTTATTCTCAGATGATATGGTTCTAGAATGCTCTGTCATGCCTAATTTGATTCCAGGCCAGACTAAGGAAGTTGAGATCGCCAAGAGTCAGGACGCGCTCGGCCTCACCATCACCGACAACGGCGCCGGCTACGCGTTCATCAAGCGGATCAAGGACGGCAGCGTCATCGCCGAGTCCAATCACATCAAGGTCGGGACTTTTACAACATCCTGTTAATCAGGCGCTAATCCAATTGTTTGTTCAAACAGGTCGGCGATCACATTGAGAAGATTGACGGGCGGAACCTGGTCGGCTGTCGGCATTATGAGGTGGCCAAGGCGCTCAAGGAGATTCCAAAGGGGGCAAACTTTGTCTTGAGGCTGGTAGAACCGTTGAGCTCTGGATTTGGTAAGCAGAAAGGAATTCACAGGGTTCCCAGAAAATGCCCGCTATAACAACTTTTTTCTAGCGAATATTGGTCCTGCTTCTTCCAAGACAGGCTCCAAGAACCTCCAGAACGGCAAGCAGACGCTTCGGATTCGGGCGAACGAGCCCGCTCGACTCGAGCCCGTCAACTCGGAGAAGACGATCGCGTGTGAGAAGATCAACCAGCTGCTGGAGAACTTCATGGGCATCAATGACACAGACTTGGGTAAGAATTTTTTTGAACAAGTTAAAGGGCAAGAAAGGCGATAGGGACATTACCACGATTCTGAACATTCACAATTCCCAAATATACTTTTGATATGATTACAAATCATTTTAGTCAATTGAGCTCAATCTCATTTCAGCTTCTCAAATCTACGAGCTGAGCGAATCAAAAGAGAACACGATGGACTTTGCCGAGGCCATCGACACGTCCGACCTCAGCGACTTTGGCTTCACGGACAGCTTCATCTTTGAGCTGTGGGGCGCAATCACTGATGCAAAGCATGGAAGGACATAGAGAGTTTAACAAACGCGCGGGCAACGTGTAAATAATTGTGAAAAAGAGAAGTAATAAAAAGAGTGTAAAGTTTAACGTGAGGAACTGTTTATATAATATCAACATGTCTATATTTGGTTGTTTTTCAAATGTTAGCTCTACAAGTGTATTTTGAATGAGCTAGTACAATAATGCAATGAGGTAATTAACATGTGAAAAACTTAGCTTAGATAGATCCTTTAAGAAGGTGCGTCATTCGAATATTTGCAATCCGGATAGCTCTCTTCCACTGAGACCAAAACTACAAGGACGCCGGTAACATTGCTATTGGGAGAAAATCATGTAACTTCTAGATGTTCACCGGCCCCCAAGTTACCCCAATCTACGTACATTATAACATTTCAAGCAATGAAAATACCGTGCGGTAAAGTAAAGAAATGGCCAAAGTAACCACTATTTATGACGTAATTTCCCGCCTTCTATGCAATTGTACATATTTAAATTAAGCCGTTGAATGTTAAAGTCATCTGGTATCTTTACAGCACTACATATCACAATATCATCAGTTATATCAAAATTAATGATCGTCCTCGTCATTCTCTCCTTTGACTGCAAGCTTCAGCCTTCCCTTGAACGCGCCAGTCATCACCTTCTTGAGCGCCTTGGGCGTGCTGATCACGCGCTGGCGCAGAGACCGGTTGTGCGTCGACGACAAGCTAGAGAGGCTGCCTGCCGCAGTCAGGTTGGTGTTGGTGCGGTCCAGGAGCGGGGTCTTGTCATTGGAAACGGCCTGAGAGTATATGTTGAAATAAAGTAAACATTTGAAAAGGTTAGCTAACTAACTCACCGTGGGCGAGTTCAATGTCGGCGATGCAGTGGAAGAGTTGAGCGTGTGGGAAGACGCATTGAGCCCACTGCGTTTGATCTTGCTGGCAGGCGTTGGCGGGCCTGGCTTTGAGTAATTGGTTTGGAGGGTGCTGACAGACGCCCTGCGAAGTCGCTTTACACTGGCAGGTGTGGAGTCATCTCTGGACTCCAGCTGGAGGAAGTTACCGGAGCGCCGCTTGCGAGCTGTGTCACCAGGCGTGCTCAGTACAACTACTGGCGGCTGTTCAGAGGCCACAGCACCCGCCACACGCCGGCGGTTGTTGTTGCTACGCGTGTTGAACGCCGGGGAGCCCATGTTCATCTTTGCCGTCTTCTCGGTGAGACCGGGGACATCCGTGAGGCGCCCTTCTCGCAGGGCTGCGTCCGTGAAGCTGGTTGTCGGGAAGAACTGAGTCTCCGCTGGGTAGATGGACTGCAAATGCGCAGGCAGCCTAGAGTTCCTGCGCGACAGCTCGCTTAACCGACTGGGGTCTCTCGATGCGTTTCCAGCTGGCTGGCAGACACCGTTCTTCATGTCGGCGAGATTTGAGCTGGAGAACATTTCGCCGGCCTCGTCATCCATTCGGAAGAGGTTGCCAGCACCGGCTGGGGGTTTACGACCAGAAGCTGCAACAAGGCCAATGTTGGACTGAGTGCGGCCAGGTTTCGCTCTGCCTGGGGTGTTGCTTGGGGCCTTGAACTCATTCTTGATTTCAGCGCTTAGAGAAGGTGTATCCTTGGGCACATCCGTTGCACTGCTTGATCGCGTCATGGTGGCGGGCTTAGGAGGCGGCATTGTAGCCTTGGCTTTCTTCAGCAGCTCAATCTTGGCGTTTGCTTTTCCAAGAAGGAGCTTGGACGCCTCATACTTCTTCTTTAGCTCATTGAACTTTTCCACAGGAACAGTATGTGTGAGCTCCATCTTAAGAGCCTCAGCTGTGCGCAACAGCTTTTCTTTCTCCTCCATCATGTGGCGACAATCAGTCTCCTTGTTGCCAATGTCCTCTTGGAACTTGCGCTGGGACTCATCAATTTTGCTCTGGTATGTGGCTTCAATGGTCTTGGCGAACTCCTTAAGCTTATTCTGGTATTTGAGCTTCATGTCAGCCCGCAGCTGCACAGTGTCAGTTTCGTTGTCTGACACGACCTTCTCCAACTTGCCCACTTTGCCCTGCATCTCCTTCAGTGTTGCCTTCAGGTTATCATTCTGAGCAACAGCCTCAGCAAGATTGTCTTCAGCCTGCTTAGTAGATTCTTTCTTGGTGCCCAAATCTGCCTTGAGCACCTCAATCTCTTCTTCTGCTTCCTTTAACCTCAAGGCCTGAGACTCCTTAGACTTCAGTGTTGCCTTCAGGATATCATTCTGAGCAACAGACTCGGCATGTTGGTCTTCAGCCTGCTTAATGGATTCTTTCTTGGCCTCCAGTTCTGCCTTGAGCACCTCAACCTCCTCTTCCACTTCCTTTAACCTACAGGCCTGAGACTCCATATCCGTTTCAAGAATATTTGCCATGACCTCGTCACTGGCGCTCACGTTATTCATTGAGACATTGGTCTGGCTGTTCCTCAAAGACTCAATAATAGCATTCAGCTCCTCAATCTCCTTGTCCTTGTCTTGGATGGTCTCACCCAGAGCTGTTGTCTCCCGAGTCTTAAAGCCAACCTCAAACTTGAGGGAGACAATCTCTGCTTCCAAGTACACAGCCTTCTTGTGGCTCTCCTGAAGTTTGGCCTTCCAGTAGTTGAGCTCCTTCTCCAGGCTGTCAGCGCGCGCGTTACTCTCCATGAGCTGCAGCTCCAAGTGCTCAGCCTTCTCCTCTGACTGCTTCTTCTCCAGCTTGTGCAGGTGCTCAACACACTGGCCCTGCTCCTCAGACGCAGTGTCATTCTGTGCCTGGTTAAGCTCATTGCGGGTGCGCATGAGCTTCTCACGCACCTCTGCCAGCTCCAAGGTTTTGCTGGTAAGCTGCTCTTGAAGGTTGACAGAGTTGATCTTCTCCTGGTCGAGCTCCGCACGTAGGTCAAGAGCAGCACGCCTCTGCACCTGGGCATTCTCCTGGAACTTTGTCAATTGCCTGGTGACCGGCGAGTCTAGGAACTCCTTAAGCGGTGTGATGTTAGAGTTGCATCTCTTGCTTTTAGCCGCCCTGGACACCAGTGGGGAGTTGGAGAAGACTGGCGTCGCCATACCTGCCCTCTTCGCCATAGGCAGATCGTGGTGCGACTTGGGCGTGTCAAACTGCGCCATGGCGACGGCCTCCGTCTCCGGCTCCTCAATGTTCTCGACCTCCAGACATGCCTGCAGAACATCCCTGGTCACGTGATCCTGGGCACCCAGCAGAATGGAGAAGACCTCCCTGAAGCGCAGCTGATCCCCGTGGCTGAGCTGCAGCAGGACAGTGTATACGGGCTCACGCATCCCGGACAGCCACAGCAGCAGCAGGCTCAGGAGGTGCGACTCCAGCGGGTCGCCCGCGGACAGATGGTCCCAGCGGAGCAGGTCAGAGGGAGCCTGCGGCAGGGCATCACACACGGAGCGCCGCAGCTGCGTCCAGCTGTCGTCCTCGGTTGCCATTGCACCGCTGCCATCATTCTTAAGCAGTGCCAGGTAAATGTGCGGTGGGGCGAGTCTTGCCTCCCCAGAAGTTCGGCCACGATGTGCAGCCTCGTCGAGCACCCTATGCACCGTCGTGGCCCAGCGGCGGTCCGCCGTCGTCATGCTGGTCATTGTGGGGCCCGAAGGCAGTCTACGTCAGACTGTCTGCCAGGCACACCGTAGAAGCAGAGAAACACTGGTAGAAGATTCCCGTGTGGCAGATCTTCTCCGAGTTGGCGAGTTCTGTTGAATCTGGCAATCTGTTCCGCTCAAGGCGCTCAGTCGTTCGAAAATTGTCAAGTGTATTTAAGGGTGTCAAATGTCTTTTTAGGAAAAATCGCCAAATCTATTTAGAAAGACCAAAAGCTAAATAAGAAACTTTAAAATGGTTTCAATCGGCTTCAAACATAAAATACTGCAAAATCGTGGTAACCAATTTTATTTTATTTTATTTGATAGCCCCAAACAGGTCAACAGATAAACTTTTTCGGAACCTTTCTTCCCAATCCGGCAACCCTAAATGTTTTCGTAATAAGTAGCGCCACGAGAGGTTGTGTTATCAGTTTGCGGCACCAGACAAATTGTTCAACAGCCTGGCTAGCTGGAGCGGGCCCTCTCTCAGGCAGAGCAGGCACATAGACTTGGAGAACAACTCTCTAAGTCTGTGAGCATACTCAGGAAAAAAGGGCGCCAATTTCAAATTTACTTTGGTGTTGACTTTATATTAAAGATCATTGTTGACTTTATATACACCACTGCACTGTAGAAGGACTCCAGTTTGTAAAGTACAATTCATAACATAATATAAAACGTCAACGGTATTATATAACGTCGACGGTACTTTATATATATGCCATCGACAGTACTTTATATATATATATATATATATATATATATATATATATATATATATATATATATATATATATATATATATATATATATGACATCTACAGTACTTTATTTACAGTATAACGTCAACAGTACTTTATATATAACGTCAACAGTACTACTATATATATGACATCTACAGTACTTTATTTACAGTATAACGTCAACAGTACTTCAACAGTAATTTATATATAACGTCAACATTATTATATATAAAGTCAACAGTATTATATATAACGTCAACAGTATTAATATATAACGTCAACATTATCAGTTATGTATGATGTCAACATGGACATTAATATATATAACTTTTTGTGATAGTGTCTGTGTAAATGTACGGTATTAGGTGTTCATGAGAACACCATTATACAAGGTCACATTCCAGAACACACAGTTTGTCTTAAACTACTTATCAAAGTATTGTCTGTTAATTGCTTTACCTCTCAGTCTACGTAGATAGATAGCTATTATACTATAACTACATACAAAATTACCTTAAAGGGCCGGCAACATCATAGTATTGTGTGAAGATCATGGAAGACAATAAAAACTTTACCTATTTTAGGTTATTTGTCTAAATGAATGCAAGAGGAAAGGCACCCCAAATAAATGACATGCATACATTCTTGGATAGCAATAATAGAAATATAATATCAATTTACCAAATACATACCTTCACCAGTGGCCACTGTATTAGACTTAATACAAAGGAAGACTCAAGATGTCTTGATACTTTCTTAAGAGGTCATTGACCAATACTGTACCTATAATAAGTCAACATAGCTCATATAACATCAACATTATGTATATGACATCAACATTGTGTATATAACGTCAACATTATGTATATAACATCAACATTGTGTATTTAACGTCAACATTATGTATATAACGTCAACAATATATATATAACGTCAACATTATCTATATAACGTCAACATTATGTATCTAACATCAACATGATAAATTTACATTATACATTATACATTGTATTACCATTTTGGTACTTAGTATACAGCCATGGTTTACATGTTTTGCTACATGTCTAGAAAATATGCCGAAATATTTCTATTATTAAGCATCATTGAGTTCTTGTGAGAAGATTACAAATAATGTTTTTAACTTCTAATATGTAGCACTTCCAGCCCTGGTCAAACAGGTTATCAGCCAATTATGAGATAACATCAACCTTATACTGCACTATGCTATACAATATATAACATCAACAATGGTCATTATATAACGTCAACATTGATATTTATATAACGTCAACATTGGACATTTAAATTTGGCGCCATTTCCTGTACCGTGCAGACTTCTGCTTGCCTAGGTGAAGAGAGGGCCCGCTCCAGCTAGCCAGGCTGTTGAACAATTTGTCTGGAGCCGCAAACTG
>LR138270.1:1296-13103 GCA_900659605.1 Tisbe holothuriae | reverse complement strand
ACCCGCCCTCCCCGATCCGCTGGCACACTTGAACCTCCAGCTCCCCCACGGACACCGGCGAGCCCACACGGCTGTCGGACGGGGACCCACCGTCGGTCGGGGAGAGGATAGAATCCTCCGTGGCCAGGGTGGCCACGCCACCCAGCAGGTTGAGGGCGGACTTGAGCATGGTAAACACCAACACAAAGACACACTTTCGAGTGGAATGGAGGATTCCCCCCAAAGAACGGCTTTGGTCAACTTTTGTCTGCCTGAAGCCCTGAACAATCTCGGTTTTTGCAGCTCAGCAGCAAACAGGTTGACAGTTGAAAGGAGGAGAGAAGAGAGAAGAGAGAAGAGTTGAAAAGAGATGGAACAAGCATAGAAGGGAGCATAAATTAATAAGTGTTTTTTATATATGAAGGGAGGAGGAAAAAGGGAAGCAGGGGAGGCAGAAAAACATGGAGAAGGGGTCATCAATAAAGGCTAAATAAAGGCGCTTAACTTGGATAACCAGGACAAGTAAGCATTTACTTCACCTCATTAAAACTTGGTCGGTAGAATAATCGAGGAGTTTTTCTACTTTAGTCTCTCTTTTTGGTCGAAATCGCCGTTTCCGCAGACGTCTCATTGTTTTCTGTCTCCCCTTTGCAGCTGTGCTCGTGCCTGAAGAAGGAACGAGAGGCGAAAGTCACTCGGCGGAGTATTTCTTTCAAGATGCGGCTTCAAGAAAGAAAAAGGATGCAGGGTTGACAGATTGGAAATTGCGAGGCCAAGTACGGCCATGTAAAGAGTAAAGAAACGCTATTATATGGAAGTTTTCCACTTGTAATACCTCTATTTACTCGTTAATTTAAATAATTGACTTAACTGACATGTTGCATCAACAAAACTTTTGAGTTTGTGGTTGTCTCTCTAATTTCTTGGCCCTTTCCATCCCGTATTAGCAGTTAACCCTGGGCACCAATAACATGACTCGATCTTTCTTGCGAAAATAAGAAAATACAACTCAGTCCATTCACTTTCAAATTTTCGTCGGTCACGAAAAGACACCAATTTAAGAATCCACGTAAGTTTTACACTCTAATTCGCACATTTACTGCTCCATAATCAGTATTAATGTAGCCCTTTAATGCTGGAATTCGGTGAAGTACCTTTTAAGCCTATTCCTAACGAACCTCTAGTTGACGAGTATATTTTCTAAAATTCTAAGATTGACTGGATATTTCTAGATTTCCTTCTTGACCTTCCATAACCTAGCTTGTAATAGCATCGGGTGACGTCTTAAATCTACAAATTACCGGATTATTTACCTTAGAACAGTAAAAAAGCCCTTTAAATAACCTCTTTCTGTTCATAAATAACGACCTTAAAGTACTTAGTAGATGCTCTAAATTCCAAGGCAAGGGGCGTTTTCACAATTTCCAAAATAAAACTTATTTTGACCTTCTTTGACCTTCACCAGTCCTCAGAAATTGGCGACTTTACCTAAAATGTAAATTATTCTTCTGTTCATCAGTAATTCCAATTAGATGACTCTTAAATGGCTTTCATAATATATATTAGTTAGATTCTCTTAATGACACATGAAGGTCGTTTTATCGAGGGGTTAAAAAGTCTCCGGAAGAAGGAGTTTTTAACGGAGAATCATTGACAAATAAGGTCAACTAAGAGACGAAAATACCGGTATAAAAGTTCCATCAGGGGCCAAAATGATTCGACTCTTACTTTGTATTTGATGAGCAAACATACATTTAATAGACTCTAAAGCATCGTTCGAGTCTCAACCTCACTTGGGGATATTTAATTAGAAGAACGCTTCAATTAGCTCTAGCCATAGGAGGTCATTATCGCATCACATTCATACGCTTTAGATGCATTTTAGACGGAATTATCATTCAAGAGTAATCAATGACCCCTGTATTACAATACAGGGGTCAATGGAGTAATGCACTTAAGACCCCTGAGCTGACACAGAGAGATAAGTCTATTTGACTTCTTGAACAAACGCCGGCGTTTTCAACATAACTTAGTCCATTTTTGTGTCTCTTTCTAGTTAATACTCCAACTCCAACATGTCTTCCTCGACAACCCCTGACACGCTCCAGAAGCTGTTCGGCTTCGTCGACTCGAACCGGGAAAAGTTCATCAAGACGCTGGCGGAGATGGTCGAGATCAAGTCCGTGTCGGCAGCACCCGAGCACAGAGAGGTGCGTATATAACAACTAATTAAGACCTATTATAACCGTTTATTCATTAGGACATTGTCAAGATGATGCACTGGGCCGGAGACCGCCTCAAGGCACTCGGAGCCACCATCGAGTACTGCGACATCGGCTCCCAGGAGCTGCCCGACGGCTCCAAGATCAAGCTGCCCCCGGTGCTCATGGGACAGCTGGGCTCCGACCCCAAGAAGAAGACCCTGCTCGTCTACGGACATCTAGACGTCCAGCCGGCGGCACTCGAGGACGGATGGGACACGGAGCCATTCGTGGTAAGATTGAGACTATAATGACCCTATAATTAAGCTAATTATCCGTAATTATAGCTGACGAAGAAGGACGGCAAGCTGTACGGCCGCGGCGCCTCCGATGACAAGGGCCCCGTCGTGGGATGGATTCACGCCATCCAGGGATTCCAGGCGCTCGGCATCGACATGCCCATCAATGTCAAGTTCTGCTTCGAAGGTAAAACTAACATTTGAACCATCTTAGGGACTGTTTTAACCTTTAAAATTCGTTAATAGGCATGGAAGAGTCCGGTTCCGAGGGCCTCGATGAGCTCCTGTTTGCCCGCCAGAACACCCCGTTCATGCAGGAGGTCGACTACGTCTGCATCTCGGACAACTACTGGCTGGGCAAGACCAAACCTTGCGTCACCTACGGGCTCAGGGGAATCTGCTACTTCTTCATTGAAATCGAGGTAGATTTAACGATTCCTTTAATTGACTTTATCATGCTTAATCCGGTCTTCTAGTGCTGCTCCAAGGACCTCCACTCTGGCGTGTTCGGCGGCACCGTCCACGAGGCCATGACCGACCTCATCTACATGATGAACACGCTTGTCGACAAGGACGGAAACATCCTTGTGGAGGGCGTCAACGACACCGTGGCCCCGCTCACCAAGGAGGAGCGCGCCAGGTAAATTAGGCTAATTAAGTACTTGTACTTAACATTAATAACCGTTGTTTAATTAAGGTACGAGCTGATCGACTTTGATGTGGAGGACTTCCGCAAGGACATTGCGGCGCCCAAGCTGATCCACAACCAGGACAAGGTCAAGACGCTCATGGCGAGGATGAGGTTCCCGTCGCTCTCGCTGCACGGAATCCAGGTGAGACGTAATTGTCTGCAAAACGTAGTATTTCTTACATAAAAGTATAATGAACATTACGGGGTAACATGTAATATTTCTGTGGAAACGTTTATTCGCTGATTAGTATACACTGCATGTGCACATTGCAAAAGTACATGAATTGGTTGGTTGTATTTTCTGTATTACAATTTGGCCAGTGTAGCCTGCAGTCTTTCGATTAGCAACTCGACTACAGTTCACCCTTTCGTACGCCACTGATTCATCATCGTTGAAACCATGTCACGATCATTCCTCAAAACATCCTGGAAATGCGTATGATTATATAGAAGCTGTTTCCTAACCCACTTGTGCAACTCTTGCATATTCTGTTCAATTTTGTTCTCCATATCCTCAATTTCACTCATCTGTTGCTCCACACCCTTCTTGATCACCAGCTTACGACACATGCTCTTGCAATTAAACAAATGAACCTGAACCTTCTTGATAAGATGTTCTCTCATTTCGTCACATTGGTCTTCCCTGTCACTCATTAGCTGGCTCGCCAGTTTTTCAACCCTTGCCTTGTCTTGTTCCATTGGCCGCAGTTCGTCAAAGTAAATCCCCTGCACTTCCTTCCATGTGACCAATCTGATATAGGCATTGTTGACATCTTGGAGCATTTCGTTGGAATGCTTTTCCAAGTCTTGGTTGAGGTCTTCAAAATCACGGAGAAAGTCAAAGTAGTTCAGCATCTTGCTTTGAAACAATGCCACGGCGAGCATCTCTTTCTTCATGAAACGGCCTCCTCGTTTAAATGTAATCTTCTCAAATTCAGACTCCTTCTTTCTGACCAACTTTTCCATCTCTGTCGATTGGAAGCTTGAGAAGTTCTCAATGTGGGATGCCGGCTGGTTTCCAGTCCACACTTTCTTGACCTCGATCCTAAACCACCTTCTCCTTCGTCTTGCTAGGAGAGCTTCAACTTGGCGGAGAAGAAAGTATTCGAACGTTTCCTGCTCCACAGCCAGAAGACTCATGGTTTCACTCCAGTTTTGCTGAGGCATGGTGATGTGTTTGCTTGATCGTGGTGACTTAAAGACTGGAACTCAAATAACTTAAAAGTCGACCAGTAGCGGACGTTTGTTCAGTGCTGAGTTCAGTGAGTCCGCTCCAGTGTCACTTATGTTTTAGTTCTATTTTTGACCCGTCCGCTCAAACATGATATATATATTATCGGGAGACTGGCTACTTTTTAAGGCATGAGGTGAGCAGTATTGCAAGCCTGAAGATGGCTAAAAGGCTAATTTTTATGGGTATACAACTCTATAGACTGAGTCTTCTTTCCAATCCGCCCATATGCGCCATCTGCTCCTTTAGCCATGGATCCCATTCAGCATTGAGCTCGTCATCAAAATGTGACTGCCAGTCACCAACAATCCCTTTCCGGATAAAGCTCTGCTCACTGCCAGACTCAAACTCACCCTGACTCTTGTTCACCAGCGGGTTCAACTTGAATGCATCAACGGTGACCTTGGACTCGAGCAGGCACATCTTAGCCTCGGTCAGCGGGGGCAACCCCAAGAATACAGCCAGCCGCTGCACAATGTCCCTAAGGTCTGCCTTCAACTCCTCGTACGTGACGAAGAACATGTTCTTGTGATTACGCACATCCCATGCCTCCTTGACCATGGGTAGCACTGGGGTATACATCACCAGCTCGTCCTTGAACAGCCTTGCAAAGGATTTGAAGTCGCAATCAAGACCCGTCAGCTTGTGATGGTGGTAGAATGACACTGCCATGTCCTTGAGATTCCTTGCGACAAAGACAACCTTCGCCTTGTCGAGCAATTTATCAGGTGCGAGTGATAGTGGCAGATGTGTCTTGATCCGTCTTGGTTGCTCCATATCCAAGCAGTATTGCAATGAATTCAACTGGAACGCCTTGAGGTTGCCAATGGTCTTCTCAGCCTTGATACCAGGGTACGGCAGCGGCACATCATAATTCCCCATGATGTTGCCCAACTCCACAAAAGGGATCCTGTAGAATTGCTCCGTTGTCGGGTCTGTCACGTTGTTCAATAGCAGCCAGATGATCTCCTGCATCCAGGTGGTGCCACACTTTGGCGGGGTCATGATCCAGATATCTCCGGGGTCCACATTCATCCGGTGGCGGATTGTGTCCAGGTCAAGGTCAGCGGGAATTACGGTGTTTGAGGGCCCCGCGCGGCACAGGTGCATGGGTCGACCGGATTGTTTAATGCGGTCCTGCTCCTTTGGGGTTAGAGAGATTTTGTTTGTTGCCATGTTGTTGACTAACCGTTCTGTTGTAGTTTTTCTGATGGAAGTGACGAGTTGAGAACGTTATATTTATAGTCCCAAGTGCCCTAGTTGTGTCTACACCAATGCAATGAAACGGGGAAATATACTTTGGCCGAATATTCGGCGCCGTTTATCTTTAGACCGAAGTTGTTTTTCCTAAGACCAAAGTCGTTTTTCCCAAGACCGAAGTCGTTTTTTCCCAAGACCAAAGTGGGTTTTTAGACCAAAGCCAAAACATGTATTTACGGTTTATGTCATGTCGCAATACTTTCCTCTTTTTGCGCTGCGAGTTTTATTTAAATCAAGGGGTTCCAGTAGCAATATTTTGTCGGTGTCATATTTGCACAACATTATCTCCAGATTATGAAACGAAAGAAGGAGAAAACGTTTTGCTCATTTTGAGGGATTCTACCAAGTTTTATGAGAGCCAAATTGGCACTATTAAGCGTGCATTTTATCCTAAGATATACCATTTTAAGGGCGTATTTTCACACAGATTAAAATTTGAATTATTTTTGTACATATAACAGTGGGTTGAAATGTAGGAAATTATACAAAATTAAGGTAGTCCAAACTGTTTGGCCACTCCTATACTCATTTTTCTGTCTCAGGCCCCTGGTACCCAAGTTTCGGGTACTTTTCAGTTTTTGTTTTTGAGAATCACTCAGATTTTGTCACCTTTTTGGTGCACTTCTGGAGTACCTCCCTTTTAATTATCTTTGATTTAAATATGGATCATCTATTAGAATTGCTACTTTATTGCCAAATAGCCAAACATAAATGCATTTTTTTTGTCTTTTATTTTACTATTAAATTATTGTAAATTTTGACGTATTTAGCATTGCATAATGAGTTTAATTTTGCAATCATTAAATGTCAACTAAAGCAATGAAGGAACAAGCTGTTCTGATTCAATAGGAGGAGTGTTACTGTTACTGCGCTCCATTCCACTCGGTTTGAAACCCTCTTTTAGCTCCACTCGCATTGCAAGCGGACGGGCAACCCAGGCAGGCGTCCGGGATGCGAGTGAAGCGCGGGACCAGTATCACTTCTCTTAATAAGCTTAGCTTTCCTATATACTTTGGTCAAAGAAAAGCTATTTTTCGGTCAGAGGATAAATAAATTCGGTCTTATGATAAATGAATTCGGTCTTATGACAAATATATTCGGTCTAAGGAAAAAAGAGACTTCGTTCAAATGACTTCGGCCAAAGTATATCGACCCAATGAAACGTTTCGTGGTTTGCATAACCTCAATAAATGGTGTGCGGGCACTCCATGCGGAAGTGTAAGTAGGGGTGCAAAAAGCGCTCTAGCGCCTGAAAACAAAACTGAAGATGTCATGCTTAATTTTGGACTTTGTAGCATCCGCGCGCGCTCTTTTTTGAAACGTTCCATTATTATCCGCATCAAGGTCAAGTACTTTTCAAGCCGGCGGAGATTAAATTAAATGGCAACCAGTGCTCATAAATAAATATTTCGTAACTCGTAAATACTTGTTTAGTAGCTTTTGGAAACGCAAAACGTATTTTGCCAAAAAAAGTATTATGTCCACAAAATAGCCCTATAATAAATAATCTCTTCTTTTTTTCGTTATCATCGCCTAGAGTGACATTTTAGGTGATGTACCTTGAAATTAAATGTATCCAATTTCCGTTTATCTGTACGCAATAGGTTGTTGGTACTGCAATGGTAGCTCCCAATTTATATGAAATATTATTAAACTAAAGCATATATTACTACACAGTCATCACGGAACCCTGAACTACATACTTCAGACTTCCATATGGTCTAATTAATTAAGATAATTTAGCGGCTTATTGGCTTTTTTGAGTTCCCATTCTGATATATGTTACAATGGCAACTTAAATGGCGACATTGGTATAGCGCGTGCATAGTGTTACTACTTGTTCGATAAGTGTTCAAAATTTTAAGATCCCAAACTACCCTGAACTTACATTGAATTTACCTACATATATTTTAGGGTGCATTCTCTGAACCTGGCTCAAAGACTGTGATCCCCCGCAAGGTCATCGGCAAGTTCTCCATCCGCATTGTCCCCAACCAGACCCCTGACCAGATTGAGGCCTGTGTCACCAAGTTCTTGAACAAGAAGTGGGCTGAACATGGGAGCAGCAACAAGTTCAATGTGAGCATGGGTCATGGTGGTCGTTGCTGGATGAGTGACCCTGAACAGCCCAACTACATGGCAGGACGTAAGGCAACCAAGATGGTATATGGCGTAGAACCAGATCTGACCCGGGAGGGTGGGTCCATCCCAGTTACACTGACTCTGCAGGAGGCAACTGGCAAGAGTGTGATGCTGCTGCCCATGGGTGCTGGGGATGATGGTGCGCATTCACAGAATGAGAAGATTGATGAGAGGAACTACATTGAGGGGACCAAGATGCTTGGTGCCTACATGTATGAACTGGGGCAACTTTAAATGGTGACCAAGTCTTAGAAATTTCATTTTGTACTATATTTTATTTTAAAATTGCAATATTGAATTTCTAAATATTTTAATAAAAATCCAACCAAATGAAAACGCATATTTTAGTGTCTTCAAAGGCACATATTTATTAATTGGGCAGTCAAGTATTGAACTCGCGAGTTGTTGCTGCACATGGATGATGGTGTGCCCCTGGTGGACCGAATCCAAGATGATGGTGCCTACATGTGATGTGATGTGAACATTGCATAGCTTTCAATAAAAATCGGTTTCAATACTGGATAAAGCAGACCATTTATATACACACAAGTTGTTATATGGTTCAGGGAGCAAACTCTCTTGTATTGAACATATATATTTAAGTTGTTCATCAAGTAACTGGATGAGGCAAGGAGCTCTGTAAAGCTGGGAGAGACATCCTTGGTTGAGGCTAGAGCCCGCCGATTCAGCTACTAGGCAAGTAAGCTCAATACATACACAATATCAAGCAATTCATTATAGGATCCGTTGTATCCAGGGATATCAGGCGGATTCAGCGGCAGATTTCTGTCAATGATTTTCATGTATCCTGATGGAAGATCCCACTACCCGAAATTTTCGGAAAAACATGGTGAAGTATTCTCAATTGTAGACAATCATGTCCATGTAATTTTGGATATGGGAATTCATATACCTGCAGTTGCATACCTATCATAACAAATTAATGGTAAATCTAAATTTGATATGAAAAGGGAACTTTTCATGTAGTTATATGTTGGATTTATATTGTGTTTACAAGGAGTAAGAGTTTCTAGCATATATGGAATCTCCTTGTGTGTTTAATACATATTTCCTTCTAGGGGTCATTCTCCAACCCCGGCTCCAAGACCGTGATCCCCCAAAAGGTCATCGGCAAGTTCTCCATCCGCATTGTGCCCAACCAGACCCCTGACCAGATTGAGGCCTGTGTCAACAAGTACCTGAACAAGAAGTGGGCAGAGCATGGCAGCAGCAACAAGTTCAATGTGAGTCTTCACCACAGTGGCCACTGCTGGGTGAGCAACCCTGACCAGCCCATCTACTTGGCAGGACGCAAGGCTGCCAAGGCAGTGTACGGAGTTAAGCCAGATCTGACCAGGGAGGGTGCATCCATCCCAATGACACTGATGCTGCAGGAGGTGACTGGCAAGAGTGTGATGCTGCTGCCCATGGGTGCTGGAGACGACGGTGTGCACTCTCAGAATGAGAAGATTGATGAGAGGAACTTCATTGAGGGGACCAAGGTGCTTGGCGCCTTCATGCACGAGCTCGGGCAGCTTTAAATATGCGAATAAAGTACTTCTTGATACCTTTATCTGCGACAAAATACGTGTTTATGACATTCAGATGTGTGCAACATAAGATTTCACCTTCTAGATCTTAATAAAATTCACTTGCTGTGATGCACCTTACTTCATAAAACATGCCTGAGATTGAAATATACCGGTAAAGCGTCGATCACTATTCGGTTTATACTTACAAAGGAAATGCAAGGTGGGGCCCTATTCCAGTGTTCCATGATTGGAACTTGATAAGCTGGTTAAATGTTAGCATAATATTCATCGTCTCTATCCGTATATTTCTGCTTTCTTGATCATCATCGTGCTATACGATTTTGTTTAAAGTAATGTGCATTGTAAGTGATACTACAAACAAAAATTTGCTCTTTTTAAATCTTTATATTGTGATCAAGAAGCAGAAACACATTTGATCTATTATAATGCGAGTAGAAAACGGTTTATGTATCTGACTGTAGCTTTTGGACTTCTTCTACATCTTGTTGCTCTCCTGCCTCAGCCTCTCCGCGTAAGTCTTCGACACCAGGTTGAACGAATCCATGTAGCGGTCCATGCACAAGCCGATGCATTTCTGATCCGAGGAGGCGAGCGAGGATCCCGGGCTGGAGATGCACTTGCGGAAGCACTTGTCCGTCACTTTCTACAAGAGGACAAATAATGAGACCGGTTTTAATACTCGACTAACTCTTAATTACTTACCGATAGCAGCTCCTGCATGGACGCCATTGCGACCTGTGCCTGCACCGTGCGCATCAGCTCATCCTTCTGAGCCGGGCTCATGCTGTTGATCTGGCTTGCGTCCATCTCGAGGGGAGTAATTAACCAATTAGAAAATTAGATAATTTTGACTTAATGGAAGTTGTTGATGTTTCTGTTGAAGCTTTTTAGGCACGTGGAAGGGATGATAAAAAGTAACTCTGAGAAGATTATTCGGATTTAGAAGATCGGCAAGTAAAAATATATAACTGTACAATGAGTAGCCAGAAAAGTGCTAAAGTTTGTACTTTGAACGAGGTTTAATGACTTAATCTATGCTTCAATTAACCATCAACATTAATTCCAAATGTCCTCATACCATCTTTCGCCCCTGACTAAATATAAAACGGAACTTTTCCGACTCACTCACGAAACCTCGCAACCTTTTTCTTCGTACTCAGCCCGGTTGGCCAAGCTCAGCCGACTGAGCCTTAAGGCAGCCAACTGAGCTGGAGAGAGAGAAATCCTCTTTTCTGTTATTGACGTCAGCAGCAGCTACAGAACCGTCCTCATCTTCATCCCCATGGACTTTGACTCCGACTTCGGCTCCGGCCCCGTTGGCAGCCGCCCGCTCAAGCACCCCGTCGTCACCTTCTTCCACCTCTTCTTCCGCTCCTCGGCGCTCTTCCTCTATCTCTTCGGAGGATGGTTCTCCTCCTCCTTCATCTTCCTCTTCGTCCTCATCACGCTCATGCTCTCATTGGACTTCTGGACCGTCAAGAACATCACGGGAAGGATCATGGTGAGACCAGTGATACTTTACGCTGTCTTAATTAGGACTGTAGACGGTTCCTAGTTATGTTATGTCGTTCATATAATGATCGATATTATGTAGGCTGGCCTACGTTGGTGGAACTACATTGACGACGACGGCGTCTCGCAGTGGCGGTTCGAGGCGAGGAACGGAAACTCTGCGCAATACCTGAGCGCCGCTGAGGTTCGAATCTTCTGGTTCGCGCTCATCACGGCGCCAGTCATGTGGGTTATTCTGCTGCTCACTGCTATATTCGCATTCAGGTGAGGAGACCAAAACCAAGGATAAAAGCAGGATTTAACCTCTATGCATATGCTTCCTTTTTCAGATTCCAATGGCTTGTCCTTGTCGTCATCGGCCTCTCGCTGTCCACCTCCAACCTTTTGGGCTATCTCCGCTGCCGCTACGGCTCCCAGGAGTCTCTCAGCTCGGCCGTGTCCGGCGTGGCCAATGACTACATGCGCAAGAGGATGATGGAAAACGTGCTCGGCATGTTTAAGGGAGACCAACCTCAGCAAGAAGCATCGTCGGGGATGGGGAATGTCATTTAAGGGGTGTCAATTGTACTTATATGTCTTAGCTGTGATAAGGGTGGTATTTAAAATATAACGAGTTCACGTTAAAATAGATCGTAGGGAAAGAAAGTAGCTTCTTTCCATGTAACTAGGTGCTGTACTGGGGTACTAAAGCAAGCTTGCTATAGTACTTGCATGTAACTAATGAACATGTACTTGAGACTTGACAGCTGCTGAAAATGACATTTAGGGCAGAAAGAGCGCAGTTAGGTTACTTTTAAGGGGCGCTCAGAATCCGGTTTCCGTCGTCTCCCGAAGCCGGTTTCCGTTTGCCCGGATTTCGCTTAAATCCGATTTCAATCGTGTTTGAAATCGTTTTTGTGTAGTAATTTTCGATCTCGAAATCGGATTTTGCGAAATCCG